>JAOEHT020604368.1:0-24874 GCA_025448195.2 Parazoanthus atlanticus | reverse complement strand
ATCACACTTGAAGCATACACGCGCCGAGAGAATTTAATATTTCGAAATGTGTTCGAAAGCGCCGATGACGACCCGAATAAAGTCATTCTTAACATATTGAAAGTCGATTTGGAAATCGACACTAGCGAGATGCGATTCCATGCCATACATCGTATCGGAAAAAGCAAGACAGGGGTTGCAAGGCCGATAATAGTCCGATTCGTCTGCAGGGAGGATAAGGATACAGTGTTCAGCAAGAGGAAACTATTGAAAGATAGCTTCGGCCACGACAAAGTTTACATTACGCTAGATTACCCTAAAGAAATCCAGAGAGAACGAGCAATCCTGATCAAGGCAATGAAGAAAGCACAAGCAGCGGGGACAAGAGCAAAAGTTCTAGGACGCAGCCTGGTTATGGACTCTGGCACATACAACGTCGACACAATTCCCGAAGCATATAAAGACTAGAGCATATACTGTCTATATCTTTACAGGAGCATTACAACAGTGTAAGTAAGTAAAAAGTATCGAATTTCCAACTTATTTTCACATAAAGATAGAATTCTGTTTAAAATTAGCATTTTTGCTCCCTTACTTTCCCCATGGGGAACATTTAGCAAAACCATTGGAATGCCAGAAAACGCAGCCCAAGAAACTCAATTTGAAAACGTGTCTTATTTTTTTAATTTTATTTTGATATAAATAATGTAAATAATCTGAATGAAAAAATAAAATCTAAAGGGGAAAAAAAAAAATGGAATGCGGTGCACAAAAATATAATTCAGCGCAATTACAACATGTTTGGAAATTTTAACAAAACATTTGGAAAATCTTTGGAAATGCTCGGACATTATCCAAATATGCGAAAGGTTTCGAAAAGTCTTAATTCACAAGTGTTAGGAAATGTTTCAAAGGATTTGGAAACGTTCGAAAATTATTCCGAAATCTTCCAAAAATGTTCGGGAATATTTGGAAAATCTTCATTCAGAAAATATTCTACAAAGTTCGGAGAATCTTTGGAAATTTTTGAAAAATCTTCGGAAATGTTTGGCAAAACTTCGAAAAATTTTTGAAAAACCTTCTGAAACTCTGGAAATAATTGAAAAACTTAGTATTATGTCAATTTAAGCCCTTAAAGTCAGGATTGTATCATTGTTGTGTCAAGTTTTCATATATATGATTAACAAGTGATCATACGGTTTCTTGTTCAATTTGGAATTGATTTGCACACGTGTATTTTTCAAATACTTCAATTTTCAATCCTTTGAGAAACACACTAGTGCAATTTTTTTTCAAATTAAACTCAAAACAGTATGGTTACCTATACTAATTTTTAAACAGTAAGACACCACAATAAGTCAAACGAATAAATAATCAAAAAGATATTTACGTTCTAAGCCAGTGGAATCCACTGAATTGGACATGAAAAGACCATTAAGCAAGAACCACAATTATTCATGACTGGATTTGTTTCAAAGTTCAAACTTTTTCTTACAGTTTTCTTAATAGTTCAAAGTTTTTGCACTGCTATACTTTTCGTGCAACTTGTTTGTGCGACAAGCTGTCATGCATTTCCTTGATTCTTAAGGGATCATGCATGGACTTCTTTACATTACGTAGCTTTAAACCGAGAGGGAATGGGTGATTTTTCGGTGCAAAATGCCACGAGCCGCTCAAAATCCACGTTTAGCAAGATTTTTTATGCAAATTTTTCCAGTTTGGCATTAAATTTGTGCATTTTCACTTGTTTGCCGTTTGTTGCCAGGATTCATGACGAATTGCGGCAATTTTTCTTCAAATGTTTGCCTTTCACTGAAGATTTTCTGAAGAACATTTGCTTACTAAAAAAAGCAAGGTGTGTTTGCTGCAAATTCTGCAGTTTTATACGATTTTGAAGGTTGGCCTTACCACAACCGGAACAATAAAGATAATTAGAGTTCTTATTTTTATGTTGGAGTTTGGGAAAAATTTGGAGAAGAGTTTGCTTAAAACTTGATTATTTGCAGCCTGATTAGCAAAAAAAAGGGCTACGTGATAGGTTTAGCAACAAATGTCCTAAAATTGATCTAAATATGTTTCCGGAAATTCTCCAAAAGGGTCTAAATACCCCCCCAAAATATATCCAAATCAAAAGCTCTAAATATCTAAACAATTTCTTTAAATAATTTAAAATATCTCTTAAATTGCAACTCATTGAAACACAGAAGCGAACACTAACTGTGAAATTCTTATTCTAATTATATATATTAATTAAAAAATTTAATAAAACCTCCACCGACAATGCATCTTTACAACAAATGAAGCAGTTTCATTAGTGTCTGGCAGTTAGCGAACAATTTCACAGTTTTTTCAAAAATCTCAGCCTTGGTTTACACAACCGCTGAACATTTCCGCCACTTCAACATTTTTCGAAGTGAACCGTCTAAAAAACCAAAAATTGCTCTAAATATCTGAGAAAATTGCAAAACTTTCTATTTATCTACTTAGCTTCTAAACATCTCCGATATTCCCTAAATATCTAAATAAATATCCGGATATTTGTAGCTAAGTATACTATACTATGTGACTCCGACGTGAAAGCGATCTCGAGCAACACATTTTACAACTAATCCGATCAAAATGTCGTACAGTCTACAAAAAAGTCAGATAACTATTACCCACCATAATAAAAATTACCTACCCGTATTATTTCAGAAGTTTTTGGTTTCAGAAGTGCAAAAAACGTTTTGAAAATGACGAAAAACTTCACTGATCAGTCATCATTTATAAGGAATGTATGGGCTTGCGAAACTAGGCCCAGTCTCTCTCGGTTTGAAACTAGGCAATAGCGAGCGACAGTTGGCAAGTAGATAATCATAATCATAACCATAACCAAACCAAACATATCCAAATATACTTCAATACGTCTCTAGTATTTAACAAACATAGGCAATATTGTGATAAAAGCACAAAATCAAAGAATCAAATTAGAAAAAAAGAAATTTTTATACCACCGGGGTTGTTTGCCACGGTCAAATTTTCTGACATTCTATACCTCATAGATAGAAAGGGAAGGCAAATTGAGCAAATACCAATTTTCTCGGTAAAACAAAATGACACAAGGAAAAGGACAATGGGGGCCTCTATCCTACTGCAAGAGATGGTTAAACCATTACATTTCAAGTGAACTGTCTCACGGTTGCCTTGGAAACTGCGTAGAAATTTATTTTTGTACCAAAATAGTCAACACTGTTAAAAAATATCTGTTTATCAACTACATAAAATAAAAAGCTAAGATCATCCCTCGAATGACCTCAATAACTAGGATTTTCTAAATGTTAAGGTGGCTTTCATCCTAGCAACAACAAAAACCCTTTTTACATCAAATTCTTTCAAATTTGGTGTAAAAGTTTGCTACTATATACACACTCATTTGTCAAGAGACTAAAGTAAAGAAATGTTTAAAAACAACGAAGAAAACATAATTCTCAAAAAAATAAATCACTTGCCCATAACGCATTGCATTACAAATCATGTTACATTTCAGTATCGATTGTTGTAGCCAAAGTTAGAAACTTTGAAAACGTGTGTAAATCTCCTGAAAACGGAAAACTTTGAAAGGCTCAGTCACCTTTGATTTAACAGTTACCATGACAACAACACACATCGAATGGCAACAAATGTCATATCAAAAGAATCGCCAGAAAATTTGAGGAGAATCCGTGGCATTTGTTGCGTGCATTCCAAACAGCTCAGAATTTATGCAAAAATGGACATGGATGAGAGAGGGGCCTTCCCCCAGGGCCTGATAGAGTTAACGTTATATTTTGAGTCAGTTGTTACATTTCGCGGCGTGCCAAATCCTACACATCTCTGAGTAGGTGGGGAAACTGGTTAAGGATTATGGCGATTCGTCCTAGTGTCATCTGCAAATGAATACTACTCATTAAGGCACATTTCTCCAAATTATAGTAATCTTGCCTCGGTGTTCGAAGCTTTGTTTTCATTCTATAGCTACTTTACAATGTATTGCAAGATGCTTGTATTTACCAAGGTATGTGACATGAAGTAATTTGATGTTGTACTTTGTTTGTTTGTTGTTCGAGATCTGAGTTAAGATGTGCGCATGTCTTGATCTGTGTCTGGAACAAATTATGATTCACGTCAACAAGACATCAAAATCTTCCAGAGTTTGTCGAGTGCGGAAGATTTTAACAACTCGGGGCCGAGCCTGGTCTCACTGATGAGTTGATATTCAAGAGATACCAGCGGTATTGATTACGGAAACGTACTGACTCATCTCGTTTTTCTCACATACAGACTTCATAATAAACCAAAAGCCTTTGAATTGAACAGATCTCTTTGTATGCAACCAAAAATGCTTTTGAACGTTTTATCATGTGCAGATACATTCTTTCAAAACTTTAAAATGTAGTCAAAAGTCTCTAAAATCTGAGACTTTATCAATAGTTAGAAAGTTTTTGAAATATGTTTAACTT
Organism: Parazoanthus atlanticus; assembly: GCA_025448195.2. Taxonomy (NCBI): domain Eukaryota; kingdom Metazoa; phylum Cnidaria; class Anthozoa; order Zoantharia; family Parazoanthidae; genus Parazoanthus; species Parazoanthus atlanticus. The sequence continues at coordinate 20,417 of JAOEHT020604368.1, read as the reverse complement.
GTTGGAGCTCTTTAAATGTACCTGACAGTAAGGAGAAATGCGAAATCGCAATCGGTCTACACTCCATTTTCCACGCAGCTTACTAAAAGTTCGGATAAATCATCTACAACATTGCGTGATCGCAAAAGTAAACAACTATATGCATTCATTCATTCACTCAAATTTTCGCATTTTCAACAGAGATAATTCTCTTTGTTAGACAGGTATAGCGATAACGGCAACTATTCTGTCGTCTCCCATCGTGTGTGGAATAGTTTAATTTCCGGATCGTCCATTTTCTATCTACTCCCATGTCCTTAACTGGCGATGTTATCTCGCCGATTCATTTAGTCCGTGTGGTCGACATTTGCCAGCCTACGCCTTTGCTCACCTTGCAGTTTCTTGAAACCTAATTATTTGTGTTGATCAGGTATTGAATAACGCCCGATTGCGGTTCGCAGGGGATCAGGAGCTTTGTGTGGAAAATAGGCCTATGGCATACTGGCCTATGGGGAAGAAGGGAGGGCCGGGGGAGGGGGTGGTTACTCCAATATAGAGACTATATGTATAAGGGGATGTGTCATCCTTCAGGGTTTTCAGCCACACAAAAACGGTATGCCGTTTTTCAGGATTGCGATCATGTCGCTGTGATAAACAGGGTATACCTGAGTTCCGGATTTCTACTCCCTATAATTTTTTCTCCCCCATAAACAGGGTCTAATTTTTACATAAACCGGATATTGTCATAAGCACACTACACAGGGTCAGGTCTTTGGCGGAGAGCCTGGGTGGTACGCTCCCCCCCCCTATCCAAACATTGGTCAAGTATCACCCCCCCGGAAGAAATAGGACTTTGTAAACAAAAAGCAACACACAGCAACAACGTTTCCCGGTCGCTCGGGTTATAAGGACAGAAATAGCATTTCAAACTGGGGTGAAGTCTTATTTTCAGAATCTGACGGTGTTCAGACTATATATTATATAGATGTTCAAGCTTCGTTGCAAAGCGCTCCTTATATTATTAAATGAGGTGGCGATTGCAAGGATAGTCGTGATTGTGATTGATAATCTCGAAATTCGTTAGTTACTATTGCTACGTTGCACCAATTATCTTATTTTTGGTTGAAAAATGGTACGAAAATACATCAATATATTAAACTTTAATTATTTAGAATTTCTAATTTCTCAGTTATTCTCAAAGCCAAAATACTGACAGAAACGTTCATGAAAATGAAGCATTGTAAAAGTTTAGTTAGACTAGGTTGGGCGGCTAAATAATACATTCCACTATGAGAATGGATGCTCTTGATTGGTAACTCACTTTTGATCAATTATTTTGACTAGCACTAGCAGAAGGCCAAAAGTAGTATAATTTCCTATAATGCCCTGATAATACTGTGTTACCAATTATTATGTGTGCGTGATTGAGCTAGAAAGGATGAACGTACATAAGATTTCAGGTTAATCTTAGTGGATCAAATTTCTTTGTCTATACAAAAACAATGCAATTCCGAAAGACATTCCAATATGCTACACTGCTGAGCTTTCTACATGATGAGTAAAGGGGAAACCGGGGATGGGGAGGGGGTTGTAAGGCATGGCCTCGGTTCATAAAACCTGTTACAACAATTATCAGTTTGAAATCAAGCAGTTGGATATGTTGCAGATAGGAGGGGACTCGTCATCACTTTCCCAAGGATGCCAACGAAATTATCAGCTCCTATTCATATCTGTTATCTGCTTGGTAGCAAGTCTGTTGAAAAACACACGCAAATCAAAGAGAAAAACATCTGGTAATTATCAAGACGTTAAAGTACTGTCTGTTTAATGTGTGCAATCATAATTTCATTTTGTCTAAGTACAAGCACAAAGTCTATGGAGCACTACGTTAAAACATGTTTTGGAGTTGCTTGTTATTTTTGCCTTAAAGTTATATTCAAGTACAAGAGCGGTTGAACGGATGTACCTATAGTCAAACAGAGCTTAAGGTAGGTGGTAGGAATGTTAGCCATGTAGACAGTAAATGCCACAGCCATTTCTCAGGTGCAAACGGGAAACAGTTAAAAGTTGTGTCGCTGAAAATTCGTATTGCATCATTTTCTGTAGAACATGGGAACAATTCATCAAATATAAAGCTGGTTGGATAACTGAAATTTCGCAAACAGTAAAACTTCGCATATAAAAACCTACAGTAACTCAGGTAACCTGGTTATCTAGGGTAAATGAACGGAGTTCATTTTTTATAAAGAGGGTACTTAATGATTCTTGAAATAGCAAAAAGGGAAAACAATTGTAGAACTGCTTCTAACAGTGCAACAGTTCACAATGTGAAACATTTGGTGGATCTGGATCTGATGCTATATACAATGTTTGTATCAAATGTCACTTCATACCTACCCATCAATATGTTTACTTGCAAAGGGAATCTTGAAAATTTCACTTTGCACAAAAACCAGTTTCAGATCTGAGGCTAATTAGGTTCTTGTATATTGGCGCATAACACTACAATTTTAGCCTTACTCTTTACGGTTTTCAATTTTGGTGATTCTTAGAAGCGCAGGTTTTTACTGTACATAACATCATTTCTGTAAAATAAGGTCAAATAATGCAATATGAGGCTCTGTTCCGATTATTTGGAGAAAATATCCCATCCATCGAAACATCCTAACAACCGTACATTTTTAGTCTAATGATCGCCCTAGTGTGTGAAATCTGACTTTTAAACGTTTTTATTCATTTTATTTGTATTTTTATACTTAGATATATGCAGTATATAATAAATAAACTGTTATCAACATAGACCAACATATTGTATTTCTTAAACTAGGAAATTGTTCAAATGTAGGGAGTGCCTATCAGCAAAACAAATAATTACGTAAAATCATCTTTGTTTTCAAAAGTGTTTATTGATTTTTGCGTATAGAACATTAGCTTTATAGAGTGAATAAAGTTCATAGCAAACATATATATTGGCAACCTTTCAGAATTTTTGAAATTCTAAGTATGAATACATGTTCAATTTCGTGATAACCTTTAGTTCTATTTTACACGAGCGGTAGGTTCATATTTTCATGTCTTATCAGTAATTGTCTAGACATTTATTTTGTAAATGAAATGTGTTGAAAGTACTTACCTACACATTTTCACACTCAGAGGAGCGAAAAACCCCATTGATGTTTGTTGTTAATGATTTGAGAGTTCAACTTTTGCCGTCGAGCGGACATGCAGGATCCGGCTGTTGGTTAGAACACGTTTCTGAGTATTTCATGTTTACATATTCTAGAATGATTCAATCATGTTTTGAAACACAAGAAGAATAAATACAGAAAGGTAGAAGATCTGCTGATTGGCTTGTATCTTCTTATCTTGATCTATGAACGAATCATTTAATTGGTGTTTACAATCTGTTCGCAACCCATCTTAGTTGTGGGTGAGGTTGAACACAAGAATAGGGCAACGTAACGCTCCATTCCAGTTGTTACATTATAGCAATGGGCACCGTTGAAAAGATCCCACTTTCCTCAAAAGCAATTGCCTTTTCAATCAACTCTTTGATATCTATGACACCAGGTAATTGAAATAAATTTATTGGTTAGTTGGTAAACTGTAAAGCAATTAGTTATACTTTGCCTTCTGCCTATTAAGCGAGATTAAGTTGAACGATTAATTAGAGAAACGGGTTTGTTAGAGTCCTGTCATAATCATTAAAACTTTAGATTAATGAGATTTTTTGTGTTTCAGACAAAAGGGAACGCTGTCACAACTTGCATGTTATCACCAAAGGTAACTGTTGTAGCTTGGAACACCAAAATGAAGTGGAAGATCTACAGCCTCCGTTACCCAAAGAAATCTTGAAAGGATTTGGAGAAAATTATTTGCCGTTGAAGTTAACTTCATGTTCAACTCGTCCTGACAATATAAAGAACCATTTTCAAGTTCGTGGAGAAAAACGCTTGTTCCAAAACGATGAAGGTTGGCAAAAACAATGTTCTGAAAGCAATATTTCTGTGCCTGAAGGTAATGATGACACATGCTCTGCGCTAAAGAGACGCAAGGATTTTGAGGGGAACACATATAAGGTGGTTGGCTTATGTGGTGGAACAACTACTTTTCCTTCAATTCAGGATAGCTCCAAAACAGAGAACGTACAGGTAGTGCTCCAAGAAAATCAGCTGTGGCAACAATTCAACAAACTTCACACGGAAATGATCATCACAAAAGCTGGAAGGTATTTAGCAAACATCGTTTGTAGAATATAAAACCGGCAGCTCAACATGTATATAGAAATATTATCGGGCCTCTCATTTTTCGTGCTTGTGTGCACCTAAAGTTTCATCAGCTTACGGCGACTAGTTAATTGATCCCACTTGTTACTGTTACGGCTGAATTTATATTAAACTTGATTAAATAACTTTAACTGAGAGGAACTATAATCTTTGGGCAAATACGGTTTGATAATTAGGGTTCAGTAAAATAACAGTAAACTAAACAAGGTAGACTCGTGTAGAGTTATCAAATCTATCAAGAAAAAATACATTTTTGTACAGTTGAATGTAATTTGAATTTAAAAATTACACCGACAAACTTCAGTACTATATACATTCTTCTTTCCTCTCCATTGCTTGACTTGCCTTCTCACAAATGTAAACTAACTTTTAACACTCGGATATTATTTCGGAACTCACCCAGGTATGAAATTTCTTTACTTTTTAATAGGATTTTCTAAAGTTTTAGATAATAAACACCGCAACTTCATAATAGTTACAGAATAATTTTCGAAAGAACAAAGCAACATGTATAATATAAATCTGTGTTCTAATCGATCTAAATGGGTCAATGGGAAAACTAAAAAATTCTTTTCTGTATAATTTTGGTGCAGTAACATATTTTTAGTGGAGAAAATGTGACAAAAGAACGGAGTTAGCAGGAACACGATTTGAAAGAACGCACATCACCTCACTAACTTGGCTTGTTGACAGTAAACAATTGTTTGCTCTGGTATTTCCGATAAGCCTACCACACCGATCACCCGTTTCAGAACTAACTGCTTATTGGCGCAGTTTGCTCCATTTCAATTTTTTTAAAATAAAATCGATCAGAGATTCATCTTTAGTGACTACAGCTAAAAGTGATCCAGGCTGGTTTCTTTAATATGTGTTGACTTCTCAGGATAGTGTGGACCAAAAACTGTGCTGCTTTGTACTAAATTTGTACCGTTTTTATCTTACTGAACGCAGTACACAATTTAAAATGAAACAGGAATGATGAAAACAACCCAATACATATCCATCACGCCTATACCAACATTATCTTACTGTTACTAGTTTAATTTTCAGTCATCGGTTGATACCAATCGCTTAACACCATTTGTGCATGGTTGCAGTTTTCTTTGTCGTATTGGATCAAGACTATAGTGACTTATTATTCAGTATTGTTGTTAATAACAATGAAAATGACTCAATAAAAATGAAAAATTATGACTCAATGACAATTACAATAACACATGCACACAATAAGAGAAACCAAAACAATCCAGCATCCATAACAAAGTAAAATAACAGACACTAAAGTTCTTAAAAAGCTTCATCAAAAAGCCATGTTTTGACCTGTTTCTTGAAGGCGTCAGATGATTTCTATTCCTATTAATATTCCTATTCTTAATACTATTATTAACAAGAAGATGTTTCCAGCATTTTGTATTAAAAACAAGTTTCAATGATCAGGTGAAGTGAAAGTGAAAGTAAAATACACGGTAGTTCAAGTTTTTCTTATATAGAACAAATCTTAACTAACACTTCATATTAATTTTTATTTTAGACGCATGTTCCCCACTATCCGTATCTCGGTTAGCGGAGTGGAAGCGAAAGCCAACTACATGGTCCTGATGGACATCGTGCCTGTAGACGACAAACGCTATCGATACGCGTACCACCGCTCAGCCTGGTTGGTGGCAGGGAAGGCTGACCCTCCAGCTCCCGTCAGGCTCTACATGCACCCAGATTCACCCTTCACAGGCGAACAGCTGCTCAAGCAAATTATCTCCTTTGAGAAAGTCAAGCTTACTAACAACGACACCGAGCAAGCTGAAAATGGTCATGTAAGTTGTGCAGTACTCAGACTGATGAAGAAGGAAGTCCGTTTTGTCGCTATTCTTAAGGATACAATTTAATGACTAATGATATAATCTTGCGCCAATGCTTTTGCATCTGAGTGAAAATAAAGAAATGGCGGATCGAAGGGATCTTTGTTCTTTGATGAGCAAAGGAGACATTATGATGCTCCAATCTTCAATCTTGTTCGGCAAAATCTAAAACAACAAATACTGTTCGTCTCAAATAAGGTTCGCAAGAACGTCTTTTTGTTAGTCTTATATATGCAGTATTCTTTTCATTCCTACCATAACTGATTCGCTTAAAAAATAGTGGTGAATTTGTACTGACATTGGCTTGCTACAGCCATGAGCAATATCTACTTTTATCTTTGCACTACGTTTCAACACAGACATAATATAGAAAAGCCAAGAACTCAATGACATTGACATAAGGAACATTGGTTGCAAATGAAACTTCTATATCTACTATTAGTCTTTCTTACTTACCTTTTCTTCCAAGAAAAGGAAGCAAATATGCAAGAAACAAGGTGAATGTATCATTTTAGCGATAATAAGCGTTTATGTACTGCCTTGTTTTGAATTGTTGTTGCGCAAAATACTACTAATGAATAAATATAAAGCAAGGAACATTAACTCATTTCTGTAAAAAGATATTTGCCTTTAATAGTTTTATAAAATTAGCCTTTTGAAATTGAAAATTTCTAATGTGGTCACAAACTTGTATCGCTTGGACGTTTTAGTTTCGTTAATTAAAAACGTAGTGATATACTGATAAACAACCTACAAACGTTTGATGAAAGTTAGAACATACTAGTGTAGGTTTTATAGATATTAATGTTGTGAACAATAGTTCTTGACACATCTGAGAAGATGTTGTCTTTTGGTGTTCTAAGTTTTTAATTTTCGTTAACTGTTTTGCTGCTCTTGCGGGGTTGTTTTCTCCTACACATTCTAAAACTCAACTGCACCCCGATGGTGTAAAATGCAATTGACAAGCTGCTGAAATCATGACAAGCCATGCGACAATACGGCACCTTCCTAACGAGATGTCTGCAAATTTACCTTTCAGCAAATTAGTACAAAAATGTGTGGCGCCCCCTCACCCTTCAAAACTTGCTTCTTTGCAGCTCATTCTTAACTCAATGCACAAGTATCAACCTCGGGTGCACATCATAAGAAAACGTGACCACACCGCCTCCGTCATCAACCTGAAGTCTGAAGAGATGAGAACGTTTACCTTTCCGGAGACCACGTTCATCGCTGTAACAGCTTATCAGAACCAACTGGTAGGTCCGGCCTACAAGACAAGCCTCAGCTTCTCGCCCAACCAGAGTGTACACATGCAGCAAAATAAATAATAAAGAAATAAATTCCCGTTACGTTGTTCTAACTAAGCCAATTTACAAGATGGCTTAAAATACTAAAAAAAACAATAAGAAAGATAAAGCTGCTACCTGTTTTCTAATTGTTACTGGAAATCTACTCCCGTTTCCTTGCTTTTAACACCTTTCTTAATAGAATCAGGAAACAGAAATCTCGCAGACTTTATTCACTCGTATTTTTAATCTATTATCTGTTTGTTTTGTCTTGTGTTTTTAGATGTTGTGCTGTGTCTCCTTATGTTGTTTTTGTGCAATAATCTGGCGTGTAGTTTTTCTTAAATCTTTACACCTGATCGCACAAATCTGTTTTTTGCGTTCAATTTTTTATAGTATTTTTACCTTCCGATACTCATAATACAATATTTTTTATTTATATTATTCAGATAACTCGCTTAAAGATTGACAGTAACCCGTTTGCTAAAGGATTCCGTGACTCGTCGCGGTTGATTCCTGTGGAAAGGTACGTTTTGTTCCATCAAGCAGAGGAAGGCATTCTTTTTGTGTCAGGTCATGATATATAACTGTAATTTCCATGTCGATGGGTTTGCGATACACCATCCATATGTCTTTACTTTGAAGGTTAATCCATTATTAATTATCTGTTTTGGATTTATTTCTGTAAAGAAGAACATATCAATGCAAATTTACTTTAATACGGATCAGCTTCAGTAACAAAATACCAGTGTTTCATTGAGTTAAAAGGAAATTGAGGTTCGGAATTAAACAAAATGGTACAAAAAGAAATGTTGACAAAGACAATGGTGCATACAACAACAACAACAACAAAAACAACAAAAACGACAACAACGACAGAAATAACAACCACAACAGCAACAATAACAACAACGCTGATAATAATGAGTCCATAATGGACACAAAGATAGTGCTGCTCTCTGAAAAAAGACAATAACAATAAAAATGAATAATAAAGTGAAAATTAGGTAAGAGAATACATTTCTGTTGTGATTAACAAAATCTATCAGAACTTACTATTTTCTATATAATAGAGCCAAAATCGAAACAAAATGCTTCCGATTAAACGTAATTACTGCAAGTTTAAAAGGATGTCTTTCAGTTGTTTAATTTAGACTTCATATTATTACCATAAGGAAATGCTTAGCACCAATAGAAAAGATTATTTTTCCAGTTTTTTCTATCCTAACATCAGCGAGATCCTTTCATTATGACAATTGAACATTAAGTAATTATACAATTCATTTTTTTAAATCAGAAAATCGTTGTTATTTCAAAGGAGTAAGCTGAGTTGCCCATATTATGAGACAAAACAGACGTTTCTATTCTTCAAGATAAGTAAATTTAGGCATTTTACAGTCATTTTCGTCACAGTATCTTAGCCAGATATACTAGAAACAGAAATATATTGGTTATATTTAGAAACGGGATTAAGGGACTCCATCATCAACAACAGTAGCTTAACTTTTCAAAGGATTGGATTAGTGTAGTTTTACAAATTTACTAAGAATATGTCGTTATTTAAGTTGTGGTCAAACATAAAACATGGTTCTACCATGATGCGAGCCATAAGATAAAAGAAGTAATGTAATTGTTTTAGTTAAGGAAACTTACGATTCTACTGTCAATCAAAACAAAGCGGGCAAAAACAGTTTGTCATGATGTTATATAGTTAAGCTCGGAATGCAATGTAAAGAAAAGTTACGATGTTATTTTTTCTTATCACATACAGAGACCAACAGCACCATCATCACAGTGGATGTTATCACGCGAGAAGTCCACCATCTGACAGTTCGTCGCTCTCCTTCCCTTTGTTTTCCCAACCCAAATGGCAGCAATCTCTTCCTGTTGTCACTGAAACCATAACACGGTTACCGTTCAACGGTAGGCCTACATCTACAGCTATCCAATTCTTTGTTCCTTATTCAGTACAATAAATCTAAAAGCAGAACTTTGCCCGTTGAAACCAACTTACAGTCACCCGGTAGTTCCACTTCTAATTAGATCCAATATTGCAACAAGATCAGTGGCGTCCAAATACCTAGTAGACCTACTTTCTAAATATATCCATGCAATATTAACATAAGATCAGTGTTGTTTTAAAGCAAACCGTTGCCTTATTGCCATCATTTGTTATCTGGTAGATCATAACAATAAGCTCACAGTTTATTCAGTAGATATCTGGTATGTTGCAGAATCAAATGGTGCTCTTGACACTTAAGAATTGATTCAAAGACGTGAGTTCTTGGTGTGGATTCAAACGTTGGCAGCTAAAGTCAACATTGATGTTATCTTCCCCGCAGATAATGACGTTATATATTAGTGAGAAAAACTGATCTTTTTAATCTGGAAATAAAAGTTCGGAACTATCTTCATTTCTGAATATAGTTTTTCCATCTTAAAAGCACGGTTTGATCCTTAAGATATGTTGCTCGAGAAAGCAAGTAGTATTAAATGCACCAGTTTCTTCTACTATTTCCAAACTTAACTACTTTGTATCGACAGAAAATTGAGAATGGAGGTCTTATACAAGATGCTTGTGTTGTTTTACTCAAAATCACGTATCGGATTTTAATTTAAATGCATCACCTTCATTTGGTTTTTTTTTAGTTTGTAGTTTGGTCAGCGAGTCCGGCTACCTTTTATTCAATGTACTTATACACATGTGTGCTTTTCCATGAATGCGCTATTTCTTCAAATGCGCCACAAGAGAAGATATTCCTACGGTAATACAAAACCATATATACTGAATTCTGAAATGTTTTTCTTTAAACGATTCAAATTTGAAGATACATATGTTTTTATGGATCAATTTTTTTTATCAAACATCCTCTTACCTCACTCACTCATAAATCGTATTGTTGTCTAGTGTACATGAAAACAGGGAGTCTTAATTTACAATCATGTTTAGCATAAGATTACAAATCCCAAGAAAAACTATTATACTAGTATCTTTAATTTCAATTTAAGCTGTTAAATAAAGAACGACCTAACTCTTGAACCAGTTGTGGAAACCCCGTGTAAGGGCTAAACATTCACTTTGCTTGTCTTGACAAGTAGATGTGTTTGGTGTTAAATATTTCTTAAAACTAAAAAGACAAAAGCTGAAAACTCTTATACATTTTTTTTCTTAGACAATTTGAAAACATTGGTGTGTGAGATTTAATCGGACCAATTGTTAATATTACTTTTCTTTCAAATAGATAAATAATATTTTAGTTTTGCATATAATATAAGAACATCCCATGCAGTTTCGAAAACGTATTCAACCGTAAGCATACGGGACATCGATGAATATCAGAAGCTTAATTTTTTATTTGTTATCTCTTCCAGCTTGTCTTCCAGGATCTCCCATCAGCTTGTCTTTGTCAAACCTGCCTTTTGTTGCACCGTTAACAACAAGCAACTTTTGCCATCAAACTCCGCCTGTCTTAGAAACGCCCGCCCTACCGGGGCCCCGAATAATCGGAGGAGTTCCTTCATTCCCGGTTCCTGCGCCTTTGTTCCCGACGACATTAAACTTCAACTCGCAACCTTTTTGATTTCGCCCAACACTCTCCGAGCATATTATATAGCCATGTTAAATACTTGTATAGGAGGATGTATGATACTTTAAACTTATATAAAAATTGATATTGTACAACATAATATTTACTAAAAACATAGGAGTTATCTTAATTATTGGTGTTATTTTACACATGTAGTAATATTGCTTTGAACCATTGACTTTCACTTTTTTATCTCGTAGATATATGAGATAAACAATTCAAAATATTGCTAATTACTGGGTACACTTTTGAGTACATTGAGAAACAAATACAAAAAGCATGTAGTTTCGTCTTCAGTTTTCTGGATTTGGCTGTAACGTTAAAGAACTTGCAGCAATTTTATTTTGCACGTAAATTTTGCCTTTTAGGCAGTGTTAAGTAGGTCTTATAGACCAACGACATATAGCGTTACCAAACACATATATCACACGCTAAGATACATTGGATTTTGTAAAAAGATAGTTGAAAATAAGATAAACTGTTCAAAATAAACTCATTGAAAATATTGAGGACTGTGTTTCTGTATTTTGCTCATGTCACAGAGTGCCGAGATAAACTGAAATAATAGTGAATATATAGTAATATACTAGGTTAAATTTTTTTCGTGAGAAGTGATACAGAATTCATGCGTTTGTAGCATTTAGTCATGATTATTTGCCCCATTTTGTAAGGTCGTGAAAGGATCTTTGAAAGAGCACTCTTTCTTTGAGTGCTTCGGTACTTAGTGTAATCGGATCAAAGATAAATATTTTGCAAACGTAAATTCATTTACTTCCTGTCCGAAAAATGAAAAAACGTTAGCTTATAAACTTTCAGGGGAAAAGGTACACATGTTTTTGAAAGAAAAAAGTTCAGAGGTAGCCTATTGCGCTTGTCATGCTACCTTTTTGAAGGAAAATGAAATTTGTTAGTATTTCACTCTATCAACATTCATGTCTGTGAGTAAGAACTATGATACAGTAGACGCTAAACGTGTTGGAACTTTTGAATTTCCTATGCTTAAACCGACAATCGTTCACTTCAAGCTTCCTAACAGAATCAGTGATATCGAAAGAAAACTCTAACTTCGGTATATACCGTACCGTAAGCCTATCAGGTCTATCAGATGTGATAGTACAAAATAATACGGTACTGTACTAATAACATATGGTGGGTTCACCGTGACAATTATCCAATTTATTGACTGTAAACAGAGTTCAATGATACTGCGGCCCCTCAAGGTGTGAAAGCTGCTGACGGTTGCTGTCAGAGATCAGATGATTGTGGCGCCGAACAGCTGAGATTTACTGATAAGAACTGCACGGTTCATTATTTATCTTCTAAGGTCAAAACACTGACAATCTATAAGTAAAAAATAGTCATCGGTAATCTTCAATTTATCGTTTTCAAAAGGTATGCCGACACCATTGAGTGATAACCAAACAGGGCAAAGTGCTGAAATTGTGCCAATGCCTTGAAATGCTTGTTCTGTCTGGTGCGGTTAACAGCACTCAGTTTTCATGCAAGAATCGAAACTTTGTATCAAGACTACACTCAAATAGTGTTGAAAAAGTTCTTATTAAAGTAGCAATAACATGAATAGTAGATGAATAGTAACCTATGAATTAGTATAAACACTGGGCCATGAGAGTTGGGCTTTTATCTGGTTTTCAGTTCAGTTGGGAAGTTTTCGTGACATTTGACATCCTTATCACGATTATGTGATGTATGTATTGAGTGTATAAATCATTTTAAAAATGAATAAAATCATGTAATAAACTTATTTGATTGTTATATTGAAGTTGTACACAGAACTGCAACTATACTCGAAGTAATTTACGTCTCTAAAAAAGTATTTATAGTGTTCAATTGAATGTTTTAAACGTTTTCATTGCAAGTTTTATATAACAAAAATTTCTATAAAAACATGTAAGACCTTTAGATCACTGTTATCACAATTTTACTGAAAAGAAAAAAGCATATTTCAATCTGGAACTTTCATCTGTTTAGAATAGTGCCTATTCATTCACTTCGGCCGGTCAAATTTATAGAATTTCTGAACTGGCTTTCGCCATTGTGAATAATGATTTCAATATACAAAGCAATGCTTGTTTTTTTCGTACATTCACTAGCTTGGATCGATTGCGATCCTCATTCCTTGCTTAAGACTCGCCATTTACTTGTAGTCACTTTAAGCCATTCTGGGGTGTTACTAGACTATACAGATACATATGCCCACATGTTAATCCACGATTTAGTTTTCCAATATTGTTCAACGTTTTTCGTTACTGTCGAAAACAGTTGTCAAACCTAGAACTAAAGGGATTCATACCGTAACATTAGATGGCCATATAAGAACTGTATACGCTTTTAGTCCAAAAAAACCCGGTCTGTTATATTGTATACAATTGTAAATTTTCGCCCTGACAAAATATGTTTGTCTGTTACAATTATTCATTAATAGCGATATGCAATTACATACGAAGCAGTAAAAAATCAGACTTCTGTGTTCGCTGGGCGGTACCACACAGCCACAAAGGCTAAAATTAAACCTTCGAACCTATTCGTAAAATAACTGATCACAAATGTCCATGAAAATTTTTTTCTCGATAAAACCAAGGTTCAGTCACATTAAGCTTATCTCTGTTCATTATTTCAATCACGTCGATATCATGTTAATGTTCAATAAAGAGTAGTTGATCGTCACAAATGAGAAGTTTCCGTTTAAGTTTAAGTCACACTTTGGGGTGTCTTGCGTCTGTCTACCTTAAAATGAAACAGTGATTTATGGCTATGACAAGGAAGAGAATATAACAGACTTCCCCAGGAACTCAAGTTAGAAAGTCGCTATCGATTATACGATTTCTTAAACTAGAAAACACACTTTCTAAGAACACCGCGGATCAAATGTGTCCTAACTGCTGAGAGCAAATCGTTCTCCAAGCTCCGATCGAGTTTTAGAAGCATAAAAACTCAGCCGTATGTTTTTCAGAAGAATTAAAGAAGTTTACTGTTTATGCATATATCTTAATGACTTAAAACACAAAAGGTTTTTCTCTCAATCATTGTCTCTATTTGAGTGTTTCATCATCATCATCAACAACAACTGAACACTTTACTTTGGTAGGGTGCATAATTACAATTTTAAAAATGCACGTTCCCTGACGGCCCTAGTACTAACACTAATAATTTAAAATCTAAGTTAGATTTAGTCATATGTAAGAACTACATAATCTATAAAAGCAAAAACTGTAAATCTAAGTTAAAACTAGTTAAGACTACATAATATAAAAAATGTAAGACTACATGTACAAAATATAAAAGTTAGAGTAAAATAAAACAGAAGGTTAAAAGTTGAAAATTTTATCAATGTTAAGAGTGTCAGAATAAAAGAATGACCGCTTCATACTGTTTGTTTTTGACAACAGTAGGCGGTATGACAACTGACCCCTTGTGTTGTAATAGTTAGCATGTTTAAACGATGATTGTTTTTCAATGAGGTAGTCTGGAGCGCGTTTGTCCAGTATCTTCTTGAATATAGTGAGTCGTCTAGCAATACAGATGTGATTTATAGGGGACCAGCCCAACTTGATAAAAAGTGACAAGGATCTAGTTTGATAAGATTCATTCAGAATAATTCGCGCGCATCTCTTTCATAGAGCACAGTCAATCAATGAAGCAAGTTCCCATTACAAAATTGATACAAACATGGATTTTAACCAATGAGAGGACGCGAGTACAAACGAGTTACTTCACAGACATAGAGTGATATGTATAGAAATAGTTTAGGTCTCTAAACTTGACATGAGATGTAATTCATGTAAAATGAAAACGTGAACTAAGCGTCCGGTCTCTAAAAGCTTTTCCACTGAAAGGCTGTTACTACCTTAGTCAGTTAGTGTCTCAGTCAGTGCAGTGAAGTTTTTCATTTATTTTGTTATTTGAATTGCATTTCTAGTTCAGTTGTTGTTTAGACAAAAAGACTAAAAACACTTTCAAGCCGTTAACTAAAACATCTCGTTGACGGAAGAAATATATTAAATTGCTGGTTGTGCTGTAACGGCAGTCATCTTAAAATCTCATTTAAAGATAGAGTTGAGTCTAATTTTAAAATGTTTTATGGTGAAATAAGTGACCTTCCTCAGCACTGATGGAGATTATGGTTAAAAAGTGGGTTAAAATGCTGGTTGCAGTTCGTTGTTAAGAGAGTGACAATTTGATACAACAGCGAGATGAAAATTAAGCTATCAAATAGTATGTATTTATATTTAGACAATATTGTGTATATACATTTTTATAAAACCCAAATAAGTACAAAACACTACAATACTACCAACACACTATCACAGCATAGGAACAAATACCGAATAATGAATTAAACTTGTCGTTGAGCGAGCGTGTATTTGTTGTATGTTTTAAAAAAAGATACTAAGTTCATTAGGATCAACACGAAGTGATTAAATTCGTAAAAGGTTGATACCGAATTTGTCCAGTCTGGCAGCCCAGCAGTCTAGAAATTGCAGAATTAACACGTACGTTGCCACCTGAAGTGCTAAAGTTGTTCATTAGCATAAATGTTTATATTGTTGATAAGGATCTCGTTAAGTGTCAGGTTAGCATTTGTTAATTGGATAATCAAATTTGAATGCATGCGAACTGTCAACAGAAGATCCATCCACCTTGCGCCTTGGTGCGTATAATAATATGTCTCAATCAACGTAGATTAGTTTACAATCTGCGACTCTCGCGTTTTCCTAACGGCAGAATTGAACTCGCAATGAAAAAAGGCCGATGATGTCTCAAAAGCTTGTCACATAAATAAATGAGTGAGTACTCATGCATCAATTCCAAGAATGAAGAAAGAAACAGTCAACGCATTGATTGAAACTGCCTCTTACAAAACAGTTAGCACGCAAGGACTGAATGGACTAATCTTTAACCCGGTTTGAAAAACGCCGATGCGCATAAAAGACATTTCCAATTTCCAGTCTGACAAGTCAACATTCTGTATGGTAATAAAAACGACATTACGAGAGGTTGATGATCACATACCATGAACAGTGTTGACAGCGCGTCTGGGCTGTTTCAATTGTGTGAAATAGCGACAGTGTTTCCGTCAAGGAGTTGATCCTATTAGAGTGTTCAACGCCCCTGGCCTAGAATTTGAATGTGGTATGTACTGATAACAAATTACTATTCCCGGATGAGTTTTATCGTAATTTGAATGATATCACACCACTTTCATGCTTCAGCACCGGGGAAGATCGGACGACACACTCTACCTTACACATTGTAAAATAATTAGCTAGAGTTTTTACCATGTTTGGAATAATTTGAATATTAAGTTCCAATTGGAACAAAACAGATAAACCGAATTGTTACAACAACTTCATGGAATGCACTAGAAGATTTCTTGAATAATTCTGGCTGACAGTTTTGTTAGCCTAGCTCTCAAATGGTCCATTGCAAGAAAAGATAGAGTGAGATTTATACTATTGTGTAGACAATAACACGCAATGGCCCCAACTGCTATTTTTGAAGCAGATTTCATTTCCGTAGATATATAAATACGAAGTAGTTCACATTATATACTAGTAGCACGTTTTAATAAAGAGAAATTGGATGGAACCAAACGCTATTTCATTAGTAAACTTCATTCCCGTAAATAGATAAAGTTCACAGTATATGTTAGCTGCATGATAGAATTATACCAAATAGTTTGACTTATCTTGAAAACATTTTAAATAGGCGTTTATAAGATATCAGTAGCTGCGATATCAGCGATATCCTAACACTGCACACTACTTTTTGTAAAGTTCTTATCACAAAATCTCAGCTGCCTGTTGCATGCATGGGGTAAGAGATGGGACATTAACGCCGCGCTCATCAGTCATGTGATTTGGTCTTCAGTTTGGTTGGTTGTCATTCTGTCAACAACATTATTTTGATTATGTTCAGAACTCGCAAAAAAATAATCGTTGCTCAAAAAGTTTGAATAATCCTTAAACTTAAGCTCTAAAATCAAATGACTTGCGTTGAATATCGTAGCTCAAAAAGTATGAAAACCACGACCTGTAAGTTGATTCCAAGTTTTAAGTCGGAACCGGCTATATGAAGAAACAACGTTTAGCTTGGGGCACGACAGAAGCGCACGACCTTTTTTATCCAAACGTATCCATTCGAACACACTGTTGAAGGTATTTCGAAGGCTATGTGTTTGTTACAGATATTATTTTAATTTGTTGAAACTTCATTTAGGTGTGTTGTTATCACATGGTATGGCTTGGTTTTCCCACGACAATAAAGTAGACAACTCTTATTGCAAAATACGTTTCAAAGGCCAACTTGTCAACAGCATAGATAAGAAAGCTGATGAACACTTCTTTTGAAAAATAAAGGCCAAGAAAACAAAGCATAACGCTGAAAAAGAGAAGTGAGATGATTCGACACAATCGAAAACATCTGGCCTCTCAACTCTTATCTTGTCTCGACTTTAATCCGATCTCCGAAGCTATTTTTCACGGAAAATTTCCTTCATTGGTATTAGCGAGTCGGAAGGAAATGGCTAAAATTGTGAGGGAACTCTGTTACTTTTTGTCATGTCTGCAGATGGCCAATTCAGTGACAATCAGTCTAAAAGTGGCGGTGTGAAAGCCTGCCCTCGCTGCAGTAATTAGCTTAATGTGCCGATGATATATCTGTTGAGTGGCGAGTTAACAATAAATAAACACAATTCAACCACAGTTCTGGTGGGCGACCATGACATTTCATAACCTGAATCTATTCGCTGAGACAGCAATCTTTTAATAGCGTCTTGGATGAGCCAAGGCCACGTCCTTATAGTTCTGAGCTTGTTCACCAACGCACACTCTGCGAAAACCAAAATATATTATATATTATGAAGACCAAGATACCGGAAACAGTCGCAAACACATTTAATACCAACAAATTATTTTCTGTAGACAAAAAGTAAGAGAGTTCAGTACTAAGCAGACTTTAAATTATGATTTAATTCAGGCCAAATGAACTATTCAGAGTAGATTATGTCTGCCAAGACTTCGCTTCAGGTCCATCTTCTGATCTCACTATGTTGAAATCTTGGCGACACGGTGGCGCTCCAAAGATTAAGCTTGAATTATTACCGAATTTTAGGAAACCGCAAGAGCGGAATGAGTCGAAAGGACTTAATGTCAATTAGCAGCTATTAAAGTGTGCTGGCTGGTTTCCACTTCCATATTTCTCGAGATAAATTGAACCTTGAATAGCTCTGGCGAGTAAAGTTGACTTGCTCGGCTCGAACTACACAAACCATTTCACTTGAATATGAAAATCTATAATACTCCGGAAAATCGAAAAAATATTACAACAGCTCTGAGCTCGCACAACTTTCACGCTGTTCATGTTGTGGCGTCTAACCTGACGGTAGAAAATATTTCTTCAAGTATACAACTTTTTGTGTAATTAAAAAGACGATTTGAAAACACATTAAGAAAGGAGGGTCACCGAACTCAATTTTGTGTAAAATGTAGTTTAAGACTAGAAACAGAGTGTATTTGAGGCACTGTCAAGTTGCCATGGCAACACACATTACAATGGGCGTGCAAGCCTTGATAATTAAGCTGAAAAGTTGTTATAGCACGGCCACCAACAAGTGTCAGCAGTCTGCTATGAAACAAAACTACGCCTTTCATAAGTTCAGTGACACAGAAAAGTAAAAACCATGTAGAAGCCGCCTTAAATATTGAAAATTTGCTCGATTTTGTTCATTTGCTTACCCCGGGAAAATGGACAACAAGTCGGTTTGACACTGACTTGAGCTAGGAAACCCTGGAAGTTGTCATTCCAAGCTGGGAAAAGGTACTCGGAGATGCTAGCGCAGCATCGTGTTTTGAAGATATTGGAAGTAGGAAATGATACCGAGACTGCCTCGCGACTTGAAATGAAGCTCGCACTGCTCTGTTCTTTCCGACTCGATCTAGCAACCCAATCTGCAAAACAAGCTCAGCTTTACGTGCTATGTACTTCCATAGTACACTATTTTTGCTATTTCACTCTTGGTCAGAATTTGTTACGGACAGCATTGTGGCTATTCGATGACGAAAATCGTAGCATTTAATTAAGTGTGCTTTCCAGGGAAAGCAATCGTAAATTTGTTATTAACTTTTGAAATAGACCCGTTTCAGATATTAAGAACCTTTTTTTGATAAGAGCATTGACGATTGAGCCGTTGAAGGTGAAAAATCGTCTAACATTTAACATGCTAAGCCTAAGAGCACGCCTCAGGCTAAAACTAACTAAGGGACGTTTTATCTTGGAGACAAGAATAGTGTTATCTCTATGTATTTTCAAAATGTAAGTTATTGTATTTCGTGAGAGAGCAGTACAATTGCACACTTTGGTCAAAACACGATACACAATGTAGAACTATTCTTTTATATAGGCATAACCTGTACAAATTCGAGGCTTACGCCTTCAGCATTCGCTCAGACGGCCCTCCACGTTTAAGGATGCTACACAGCTCCTGACTCATCCCTAGTCTTCTCTTGAGAGCAAACGACTCTTATTGAAGCAGTGATCTCAGCTGATTTGAGTTTCCTTCAAACTGGAGGTTACGGACGCAATGTTTATTATAATAATTAATTAAATTATTTATTCATTCATTCATTCATTCATTCATTCATTCATTCATTTATTCATCTATTTATTTATTTATTTATTTATTTATTTATTTATTTATTTATTTATCTATTTATTTATCTTTTGATTTATTTTTGGATTTAGTGCAAATCACGAGGTACATAAAACAAAAGGACACAAGGTCCCCGATAAGGTTTCAGCACCTGATACCCACCCACGGTAAAATAGGAAACCCACCCCATAACTACACCCTGGATTAAGAGTATTCTAAAAGAGGAGAGAAAAAAATTGCAAGAAAAGAAGAATAATTAACAAGAACAGTCAGTACAAACCTTTGAACTAAGGCACTTAGGACAAATAAATTTGTAAGTACAGATGCCGGTTGTCCTGAGTAAAACTGAACCAGTGTTCTGTATCTAAAAGAAAAGAGACATGTTTTTACTTTAAAAGAAAAAATTATGACGCCAGTTTTATTTTGTCTGGGGCAGCGTTCCACTGATTCACAGTTCGCTGGAAGGAACGAATTTTTGAAGGTTGACGTTCGCGGAATCAAATTTTGCCTGAGATACAGTCCAGTAGTGGCACGTCGGGTGCGGCCTGAGTAAGCAAAAAATTGTTGATGACAAATGGAGATCCTTTGAATTCGGCTACCTTCCGATGAGACAAGCAAGTCCAGCACGAGTCAGGCGCAGCTCCTTAGCTGGTTTTACTTATTATTTTACTATTTACATTATTTACATTATTGTAATATTATTGCCAATTTTTAACCGGTGCACCCTTTAATACATGGCATATAAGTCATTTGTT
>JAOEHT020604258.1:0-15818 GCA_025448195.2 Parazoanthus atlanticus | reverse complement strand
AACAACAACAACAACAACAACAACATTTATTTGCACCATTTACATTAAATTTACATTTAAAAAAGAACTGAAGAATTTAACCTAAATTTAGGTGACTGGGCACCCGAAATAACTATAAAGAGCTAAACCAGTCGGGTGCCCATTAAGTAGTAATTAAAATTTAGAAAAGGACGGAAAAGAAGAAAAAGTCGTTTACACATAAAAACTAAATGAACTAAATAATATAAAAAAATTAGTAATATACAAAAAAACTCACAAATCCATAAAAGAGAAAGTCAAAAACTTGAAAAAAGCATTTTGCCAGAACTCAGGTTAAGGATTTTAATTTTAATACATGTTAAGAAAATATAACTTTAGACCTTGTTTGAAACTGCGCAAACTCAAATGTTTCAGAGATTCATCAATATCGTTCCAAACTTGGGCCAGAGTATCTTATATTGAATTTGCCATAGTTGGTTCCGAAATCTGTCATATTTGTCAGTTACATGTATTGCCTGACCAAACGTGCACTGTTCCTTATAAATGGTAGTACCTCTAAAGATTCTTAGGTAATACTTCACTGCTAGGTGTGAAAAATGACCATTTCTCCGTTTGAAAACATTATTACTAGAGCTTTTATGAAGTGAGTTATGTAGAGCTCTGGTGCATCAATGGCATGCAGTCTATAGAACACTGCGCCAACTAGTGGATCTGGGGCTGTGCTTGATTTTCTAGTTTCAACAAGTCCGTCTCCATTATTGCTACAAGTTTTTTGACGGAAATTGGTTACGACAAGGAATTCAATGAAATGTTGTCAACACAGGTAACAAATGACCTTAAAGGCTCATAAGCTTCAGCAATGTTGGTAGGTACTGTGAACTGTTCTTCCATAATATCAGCAGCAATCAACAGAGATTGCCTTATTACTCCATTACACAAGTGTGATACAGGCTCGTTGACAAATGCCAAAAGAGGAAAAGCAGCTGTGGTCATAGTAACATATGTCATTTCGCGTAGAGTTGTTTCTGAGATGCCAATCCTGGGTTCAAGACTGAGAATGTCATAAATGTTTTTCTTCTGTCTCTTGTTGTTTTCAATGGCTGGGTGTTGTTTAGCTTGATCTTCTGTCATTAGTAGCAGTTTCCCTTTAACAAATAGATTAAATTAGTCTTACATATATGCAGGTACAGACTCGCATCGGATCAACATAACCTGAAAGTATGGGACAGCTTGATTACAGATTTTGTTTGACAAAATGTTATGTGTCGGGTGAGGAATAGGAAATAAAAATAAAATAAAATGTAGTAAACTTAATGTTGTTGCAAAAAGTCCAACGAACAATTGAGATATCCCTTTCAATTTGAATCCTTTATCAAGCTCTGTGTGTCACGAAGTACACAGATAAATCAGTTCTTGGTCAGGCGCAACCTAATCCACTCTTCATTTCATTAGAATTTGATATCATTTTGCTTTTTATCTTTATCACACATTTATGAATCAGTAATTATTTAACAATTAAATGGTAGAACTGTTTGAAGATTGATTTGATGCAACTTGAATACAACTGAAATGAGAAATTTGAAACATCAAGTTAAAAAATCAGATTGGTGAAAAAATAGTTATTAAAAAAAGGAAGGCAAGTAAACATTTTTTTCAAAACAGGCAAAATTAGGCAGGAGAATTCGTAAACCTAAGAAACAAAAAAACATGGCTTGACAACCCTGTGTCTAGACTTTCTAGGCGCCCTCTAAACGCATTTAACATGTTTTGTATCACTGTTTGGACGACCAGGACCGTGGGCAGGCCTTTAATACCTGTCATCCCTGTGACTCGGATTGGGCCCATAGTGTAGGCCAAACTTGGGTTCGGTACAGACTCTGGCAAGGTGGTCATGCCCCCGACACTTGGCACAAATTTTCCCAGTGACCGGTTGGTCTGGGTTTCTGTCCCTGTTGATGAGTTGTCCAGTTGACTTGTTTCCTTACTTTACCGTGTTTACTCCATGGCAAGATTGACGGTAAATCTCTGGGATAGTTCTTCTTACCTCCTTCAAAATGTGCTGAGCAAATTATAGTGTGAGAAGATTTCAGCTTCAATTTTTCGTTTCTGATTAACCTTTTGTACTCATTACGAGACCTTTATTATCCTTTGGAATACGATAAAATGATATCTTCGAATTTTTCCTGGAGTAATTAGTACACAACGGAATGCAGCAGTTGTAATGGAAAGGCGTGACAAACGGAGAAATTCCTGCTGCACAATCTTTGCGACCGCCGCTATTCTTAATTTTGTCCTTCCAATATGGTCCATCGTTACACTTGCTCCGCGGTAACAAAACGTATATCACGTGATTTTGAAAAAGGGCTATTAAAAGTGTGAGATCCCAAAAAACATTTGAAAGTGTTTGTTCACAACATTGTTGATATTATTTGAGGATGTGGTGATGCCTTCTGCAAACTGTCTCAAATCCCCTTTACAACAGTGACCCCCTGCACATGGCTGATCTGGTCTTCTGCTGAGGTGTAGAAGGTGCTCATCCAGGGTCCTGTCAACAGTTTGCCAATTAGCCCAAGTACCTGCAGTTGTACATGGCCATGTGTTGTCTGAAAATCTTCAAAGAGACATTTCCGAAGTCCACCACAGGGTGTATCTTCTGCCAGCAACCTGCAAAATGCCTGCTAGTGATGGATCAGAACACCAGCCGTGTGAAAACGAATATACAAACGATTGCCTTGTATCGTGGTATGAGTAATCGGGATAGGCTTTCACTTGCAAGAAATGTTTTGAACCCCCATGGATCTCCCTTGCCATCATTATACCCATATTTCCAAATGTTTAGCACAATGTTCGCTCCAATGCAGTCTTTACCAAAGAGTTTCCCAAAGTGCAGATTAAGACCTTTTATTGCTTCTTCAAAGCAGCCTTGGTTTTGTTAGAAAAGAGTCCAAAGGATGAAGATGACAATTAAGCTCGTTGAGTATTTTATCCCAGGAGCTGTTCAGTAGTTCTATCACTGCATATTTTGCAGCACCTCGATCAGTCAACGTATTGGAGTTTTATATCCACAATCTTTTTCCTTGTCCTCCGTTACTCAGCCTGGTGGAAAGTGCCATAGGTGTCTGCAAGCTTATTCACAGAGTCGCAGATATGCTGGTGATAATCTTGAGCTGTGCCACCTGGCAGTTGATCAACAGCAATGGCGTAACATTTACTTTGTGTGGTGAAACGGATGCTGTCAAGATGTACTCCTTCCTGGGTCGTGGCATCGAATCCAAGAGTGCAATTATCATTGGCGAGAATGGCTTCTGCTGCCTGTAACTCTGAAATTGCACCAAGCTCCCTTGTAATTGACTCCACTGTGGTCCTGTGTGGCACCTTGGTGAGAGTCCCACCACAACGAGCTGTAATCTTAATCAGACTGGGAATTTATTTGTGGGCACTTCAGCCACTATGGAATCATAGACCCAAAAGTAAATAAACGAAACATACTCGATAGCTAATAGATTATTTATAAATAAAGTTATTATGATATATGAATACAAAGGAGTCCTTTCGTACACCCACGTGCTTTATGTACCCTTAAAGTAGCAAGATTAAAGAGGTTGTAGTGTTTTATGGAATATCAATGAATGCCACTTCCTGGCAAGTCTTCGGATCAATCACAGACTGGTGAATAAATGTCTGATTTGTCATCATGGCATTTGAAACATGACCAGCTGGTTTTGTAATAGAGCTCAAACCTATCAACTGCCCTTATGCGCGGTAGAGCCTGGAACCAAAAAGAAATTATTACTACTTGTGTAATTGTTGCCGAGGAAAATAAATAAAAATTAGGTTTTCCATTATGAATGTGCAAAGCAATATAATAAGAAGAATAAGATAAGAATAAGAATAAAAATAGTTGCTAACTATTGAACAACATTCCTCGATCGACTCTAAAGGAAACCACAGAAAAATAAGAGTTTGCAAAAATAATATGCAACTTTAAACTACATCAAACTTCATAAAAGCTAATTTTGTTTATGGTACGGGTTCCTGGGTCATACAATATTTTAAGATCAGCCATAACAAGCAAATGATCTGCCAGTGCTGCTTCGGAAAATAAAGCAACATCTTCGCAAACATCCCTAACCCTTAAACTGCCCCCCTGGATTTTTGGTGATTTTTTCAAAGGATTTCAACATTTTTGCCAAATGTTTTCTAGTAGCTGTTACTTGTCAATAAACACGTTTCTTGACGTGAATTGGAATTTGCCAACCTTATTATATTTTGTGAAAAAAGAAATTAGTAAAAATTTGAACAGCAATACCGAGTTTTCTTTCAAATTTTATTGCATTTTACTTTCCAAATGTGTTTTTTTGCGACAGAAATATGCGAACAAATAAAAAAAAACCAGAAAGTCAAAAACCGTGAAGTTTTGCAATATATCGTCCTTTTATCAACCCTGGTTATCATAGCAACAAGCAGATAGTCACATGACTAGCCTTAATTAAAAGAACTTAGACTAAGCAGCAATCATGCCAAATCTCAAGATGAACGGAGAAGGCATATGGAAAGTCTTGGGGGGGGGGTTTTCAATGACCCCCCTTACCGGTATAAGTTTGACCAAAAGGCCTGCCAAGTTGAGGGTTAAGGAGGTCTTCAAAGGCAGTAAGACTATCTTATCTCCAGACTCTACTTTCAGCTGTGCACGCATCTTCTTTACACAGTCTACAGGCCTCATGTAGGAGCTACATTTTGGACACTGGACATATTTGCCTCCAGATGCCTGGCTAAGCGCCTCTGGAAGATGATGCAGTATACTACAGTCCAGAGAGTCCACAGAGTCATTGTTACGGATGCTGCGTACAGTGAGATGTACATTTGTTTCCTCGTTGGGTGTAGGCTCAGGTTCTGGCAAAGGACTGATTGGAAATTTATGCAAATTACTTGGAAGATGGAGGTACAGCTAACTCATAGGAAAACTCTTTCAGAATGCGACACGGCACATTGTCTGGGCCATGCGCTTTGAAAGGTTTAGTTGCGAGCAATTTCTTGCAGACTTCTTGAGGCTGGATGGTAGGGGGAAATGCTGATAGTGTGCTAACATCAAAAAGGACCATCCACTGGTGTATTTCCACAAGCTGAGGTTAAGAAGTGTGCAGGTGTGGGTGGTGATGAAAGCGTGGATATGAAATCATTGGTAGGTCGTGAAGACTGTACATGTTTTGAGGCTGAGTTTGATATAGCTTTGGATAGGGGAATTGCTGCAAAGGATGGGCTTGAGCAAGGTGTGCATGTGGATTGTGATGTAGGTGGTCTTGGAGGTTGTAATTTAGATGATGTAGCTGGTTGCGATGCTGACACCTGCTCAGTGCACTTAAGGCCTGGCTCTCAGAATGAAAATACCTCCCAGCAGAGTTTGATTTGTGCGGAACCTGGTAACTAAGTTGTCGTGGCAACAAGCCGCGGATCAAGTGACAAGCGAGCGAGCGAGCGAGTCGCTGTAGTCGAGTCTCTTCCGAATTATTACTGAAATTCCTGGAAAAGGAAGCAGGAAATCTGACAAATGTTTACAAATTCAGACTGGGACTTGTTAGGTTTGCAAATGTTCACACAGCGTGGCAGTACAAAGACGGATTATCGGTGGAAACTCCAAAGAAGGTAATTATAGACGAGTTCGGTGTTGGGTATTTGCATTTTGTAATGTATTTATAATTATAAATGAATCATTCCATTTTCTTGCTCCATTTCTGTCACGGCATTGCAATGTTGAACTCAGAGTTTCAGTTATGTTTCAGGCAAAATACTTATGATTAAAAACTGTATAATTACACAACATAGGGTAAGGAAGAGTTTGCCCTTCGTGTCCGGCATGTTTACACGTAGGATGCAGGACTTCCGATCCTAGCTAGCGACCACTAATTCTTGTTATTGAAAGTATATGATGAATCATTCGTAAATGCAGTCAATAGCCCGTTTTTGTAGGGTACATGTGTGGAAATGATTATGGCATTCGCAGTCTTTCTAGCTCAGAGCTGGAGTAATCCACTCGCGCTTGATTACCTAGCCATTGGTTGCTTTATTAATTGTCTTTTTCAGGCAATTATTTTTTTTTAAAACTATATTTAATACTTTCCGGGCTATAATTCGAATTCATTTAATATCGACTATTTACAATTTAATATTTACAATTATCGGTTTTGATAGCTAACTTTGTGCATATTCTATAAATAAGTTATTATTTTAACTGGTTTATAGCTTTCATTGCAAAACTAGATTAATTCACAAATTTGCTAAAATAAAATGTGTTCTCACAATAAGAAATTTATTCAAGGCCAGTGACTGAATTATGTATTTCCTCTATTGTCAGGAAATAAAAACAACTGTGCATACAAATACTTTGTAATTATAATTCTATACAAGTAACAACAGCTACAATTTATACTACATGTTTATACAGTTTAATTAGATATATATTAGCCAGAATAATACTATTAAAATCAAATGCCCCACTCCTTTAGTAATGCTTGTGCATACTTGATTTGTTTCAGAAATACTGGAGCCTCCTTGTCAGCTTTCATTGTTTCATAAGTAGGTGAGTTTAGGTTGTTGTCCAGATAAAATTGTTTCTCCCACAATGCAAGTTGCTTCTCCGATTTTGCCTTCTGTGCAAGAACCTGTACTTGGATTGGAACAAGGACATTCTTATAGCTTTCTTCTGCTTGTTTGCTAACCATACCTTCATTTTTTTTCATTAGTGTCAGTTGATGGTGTTTTTTGTCCAGTTTTTCAACAGCTGGTGTTTGGCTAAGTACAATCTCTACTGCTTTTCCAAGACGAGTTTGCAGTGTGTAGTGTGCTTGTACTGTTGGGTCAACTTCAGGGTGTTCTGTGGGGCTTTCTATGTTAGACCTTTGCTGTTCTACTTCTGTTGGTGTTGAAATAATTTGGGATGTGAGAGGATTGTGAGAGTATTTTCCACCAGGATCTACATCACTCAAGTCAATAAATTCATCTGCTGCCTGGACAAGCACTTCATCTTCATCTTCATTCACATTTTCATCATCAATATCTAGATCATTTGCTGTTTCTTTGCCATATGTATTCTCGCTGAAGTGAACCTCATTGTCACTAGGGACAGTAAGATCATTAGCAGCTGTGTCAGGATAATCATGTATGTGTTTGTCCATACTAGGACCATCTGAACTTTGGCTTGTAGTGCTGCTGATAGGAGTGCTTGGCATATCTCCCAAGTTTGTTGTGCGGATAATCTTGGTTGAACCGTCTTCTTGGTCAACTCGAATGATGTGAGTGGGTAATGAGGGAATATCTTGAATACATTTATTCCAGCACTGCTTCACATGGGTCACTTCCTTGGAGAGAGAGCTTGACCTGAAGTGGTGGAGTGTGGGACCAGCATTCAAGGGAGAAGGGTTGTTGCTGATATCATGAAATTCGATGGCCTCAGCATCTTTCTTCCACCATACTCCTTCGCCTTCTATGAGAAAATCACTAATTTGCATGAGATGGGCCTGCCATTCTCTGGGGTGTTTCTTGATGGTGGCAATTGGGATACGAGTGTTCTCGAGGGGAGGAAGGGATTTCGCTAGTGTGCTGATATAGTGTTGTTGCCTTTCAACAGATTCTTGCACACCCATCTGTTTCTCAGCTTGAAGACGCAAGAAGAGATTAGGGATGAGTTGGGTGTTGCTGTAGTTGCTGGTCTTCTTGGTTATCCCTTTGATGTGATGGAATATTCTTTCTTCTTCTTCAGCATTGGCTGACTGGCCAGAAATGATGCGAAGCATGAGGCCACCATGAGCTGTAAGATCGTGAAAGTACACACCAAATAACTTTCGTGTTGTCAGTTTCTTGGCCTGTTTTACAACCAGCTGATCTGAGACTATGAAATTAGCCAATCAGGTGTGAGAAAGCGGGAAAAACTTGTTGTCATTCCCAGTCCCCAAAGCATGCTTTTCTGTGCGCGATCAAAGTTCACGAGAACGAACAAATATGGCTGCCATGTCGGTTGTTGTTTATTTCGGTTTATTTACAGTTGATTCGGCTCAATCTTGCATTCAAAAGTTCATTAAATTTCAGCGAGAGTCCATAATACTGCTTGACAAGCCATTCTGAACTGTGGAGGTGATCCTTTTTGGCTTTCTGTAGGAGATCGAGGTCGGCAAGCTGTGCTGCCCGCACCAACGTGGGGTCTCGCAGAATGGGAAACCTCTTCTCAGGAACTTCGTCCAGCGTTGACTCGATCGTTTGGACGTATGACCTGTCCATTAAAATTCCAGTGTCCAGAGCTTTCCTGAGGGATGGATCCTTGTTGAGATGAACTTCGAGGTCACTCATATCATACTTCTCCTCCACGAACTGGAGGGAAAACTTTGAGATATTTGACAAAGCAGCATGAGAATCGAGCAGCCACTGACCTTCGGGGGTCTTGCAAAACACGTTTGGACACGAAAACAAGTGTCCAGCTACAGTGTCTGTGGCTTTATTGACTCTCATCCCTGCAACACTCCCGAAAGGAATGGTTACTCTGAGACTGACCGTGGGATCTGTTGATGATGACCTCGAGATCTGGATGTTACCCGCCTTGAAGTTGATCGTTGTCGAAAGCTGATCTTTGGAAACTCTGGAATCCTCTCTGCGCCAGTTCATTTCTGATCCACAAACGGCAGAGTTCAAGTGGTATTTCACGCTAGTCCATTGTGAGTGGTTGTTGCTGTACTCTTTGGCCGTGTCGAAAGTGATTCGATTAACTGGCGCTTCACTGAACTTCTCTTCGGCATGCTGAAGAAGTTCTCGTGTCAGGGAAGGAATTTCTTGCCCATTTTCTGGCACAGGTTTGAAGTCACTGATCGCATCGTCCTCATCCTCAGAACAGCCACCAGCATTGTCATCACCAGCCTAGGATTTTATAAATGGATTCTATGTCAAGTTTGGATACAGTTAATCTTGATATCTCTTAGTTAGTTAGTACTTGTAATAGTTATGTGTGGAAAATAAATATTGTTGAACCGTTGTATTTAACTTATTTAAAAAATAGTTTTGGTCCCGGGTGTTTGTTTATTTGTTTGTTTATTTACAAGTTTATTTGTTATGAATGCATTTTAAAAGACTGAAATTGTTTTAAAAAGATAAGTGCATGCTTGAGCCCTGTCAATGTATGAACACAATCTAACATAAAATTTAATGATACTTAAAGACCCAGTTTTGACCCTTGAATTTGTTAGCTCTCAATAAATTCAAGCGTTGATAATCCTTTTCCATCGCTGCCATAAATCTTGTTTATTTTTTATGTACCTACAAATTATATTTCAGATATAAATGATGGCTTTGTACCATGGTTGTAAATTTAGAATGTTGATATGATCATTGTGATACATTTTGCAAGTTATGCAACTGCAATAAGCCAGTTTCACAATCATGCGCAGTACGTACAAGCGGTTTGTTTGGCGGGCCACACGTCCTGTAAACATGGCGGATTGTATGAATGAGGGGAGATATTGCTTAAAATGTATTATAATTGATAAATTTCTATTAAATTTATAAAATATCTCCACTCATTCATTTAATCTGCCGTGTTTACAGGACGTGTGGCCCGCCAAACAAACGGCTTGTACGTACTGCGCATGATTGTGAAACTGGCTTATTAAAAAATCCTGAAAAACGTCAGGACTTCTACGGACTCAAACCTGTGTCCTCTGCTATACTGGCACAGATGCTCCAACAAACTAAGACAAGAAGTCACTATGTTCAGGGGCGGATCCAGAAATTTTAGAAAGAGGGGGCCCAGGCACTAAATTCTAGAAAGAGAGGGCCCAAATTTGGCCTTCCGATACTTATTAAATTGGTCGTTTTCTTTTAAATCCTTTGTTGATATTCGATCAAAGGTATGGCCTGGGCCCCCTGGGCCCTAAATCCGCCACTGATGTTGGGAGCAGGTCAATTTAACTAGTTTTATTGTTCCAATGAGGAGACTGTAGATTTGATGGGTTTGTACAAAGTCCACGGTTGTGAATTTAGAATGTTGGTACATTTTGAAATTTATTCAATACGCCATTTTACTAATGCAAATTTTTTCTTGTCCCAGTTTACTTGGGGACAAAACTCTACCTCACGGCCACAATTTGTCTCATTAATTCAACAAGTAGTGAATTAATGTGGCCGTGAGATAACATTTTGCCCCCTAGTAAACTGGGACGAGAGAAAATTTGCATTAGTAAAATGGTGTATTGCAATAAAGAAGCCTGAAAAAAGTTCAGAGAAAAAATGAAAAAATACGGTATCACAGAGGTCACAGGTTTGAATCCCATAGAAGTCCTGAATAATATTTCATTGCAGAGCAGACTTACATTACTATCTTCATCTGAATCAGAAGGTTCTCCAGATTCATCAGGTTCACTTGAACTGCTTGCTCTTGTATGTGAATTGTCTGTGACCTAAATTGATTGGTGATAAACTATCAGTTATCAGTTGAAATAATTATACTTGATTTTTTTAAAATGAACATCAGTATTGCAAACAATATTTTAAATGAACAAGAAGATTAAGCTTAATTTACCTGGATTGGATCAGGGACAATGTGATCTGCTGAGCAAGATACATCTCTTGTTGAAACTGAATCAGTGTCCTAAAATGAAAATATTGAGACAGGGAACAGTAGTTTGGTAATAAAATTATTGGGGGGTGGGGGTAGGAGGGAAAATTTATTGTTCTGAGAATGATAGTTTTGTTCATACAAGACTCCCTTGGAGGGCTTCTATACTGGACATAATGATAATGGTGGTGCTTGTCATAAACTTTTAGTGCTGGATGTTAGAAAGAATTGTTGTTTGATTGTGAGTTTGTGAAATGACAAGTATGATTTCACACCAAAATTGCACGACACGATGTTCAATTACCAATTAATTATTTTCATTTTGAAATCTTTTACAAACAAACCCACATGCGAGCTTTTGTTTTTTTCATCAGTGAACCTGACACTGTGAGCAGGGAGGTGAGATTGAGGCAAAATAGTTAATAATTTTAAAATACTTGATGTTTATAAACATTTCAGCCTTACATTTAACTGTGACTATCAAAGACGTTTATACACAATGAAATGACGGGGATCTTTCATTTTGTTTTTTCACTACTTTGCATGAGGTGGATTGAAAACTGCACTTGAATGGGTTCCTGCACACTCCAAACAGTGCAAAAATCTGTAATCACATTGCAAAACAGTGCAAAATTTGTAATCATGCAATTTGGTTTGTAATTGCACAGTTTTGAACCAATCAGATTGCAGGAAGTGCACGTGATTTCAAAATGTAATACATATAATTAATTCTGAAACTGAGGTCCACGTGTTCAATACAATAAGACGATATATTTTCTACTATATACTTTGTTGCAAACTTTTTCCAAACAGCTGTATATAAAAGGCTAAAAATGTTTGATATATACCGGTAATGATAATAATTACAAAACCCAAACATTTTCAGGGGTAACAATTAATTATTGTTAATTATTACATGTCATTAAATTCTTATCAGTGTGGGTAGTTCTATGGTAACTAACTTGTATCACATTTTGTTTTGTACAGTCTCCTGCCGCAGTCAGACTTCATATTGTATCTCTGACAGAACCACTTTCTTATGATGAATCAAATCTTTGGAACACCGCACCCCTTCCCCCCTTTGGCTGCTGAAATTACACAATGTATCCCCATTTTCTGTTCCAAAATTGTGACCCACCCTGGCCAACATTTTTCCCAGCCACAAAAGTTCCTTACCGGGACAACAGCATCATCATCGGCTGAACTGCAAGATTCAGAATTGAAGAAAGGGATTTCCTGATAAAAGAATAATGTATTTAAAATAAGATGTAAATTATAATTTAGTATATCAGTGTGCCCCTACAAACTCAGTTTATGTATCCAGCAAAACAGAGGGGTCAAATAAGTGTCCTCCCTTAATTTTGAAAAACGAAATGGTGTAAATTTTCATTTCATGCCTTTTTAAAACTGAATTTTGATTTTTTTTTCTCCTAAATAACTTACTGTATGTGGTAGTGTTACTTAAATATTGTAAGAATGAATAAGCATTTGTATTGTTGTTACATTTAAATACTAAATTTCATTTCAGACTGGCTTTTTCTAGTTGTATGTTCATTGTTACTAATTAATGGTAAATTTCTTTCTTTAACAAATTTAATATTTTTAATGATTATTTAAAATTATTAATGATTTCTAATAGTGAGAAATGTGTGAAATAAAAAGAAGAATTTTATAAATTGGTGACTAAGTTTCTTAAATTTATAAAAAAAATAATAATGTATGCAATGTTTATAATTCAAAGTCTTACCCCAAGCCTCTTTTTCTTGCAGGTTACACTCTCCTGATCATTTGCTTGCTGGACTAGCTTTCTCTTCAGCTTCCTTGCAGAAGACGTGATTGGGTTGTTCTCCCTGTTGTTGATCTGCATCAGATTGTTAAGCATCTGCTGACTCAGCACAGCTTCTTGATACTGGATGTTAGATGAAGGCCCTGCCCTGCCACCACTGCATGTCACAGATCCCGACTTTGTGCTCTTATGGGCTGTCTCCATCAGCCCATCGCTGAAGTGGTGCAGGGAAATTGGCAAGCCAGACTCGATCCCATCCAAACGTGCTTGCTCCACATAATAGCCAGTATACACAGCTATTTGCTTAATGGTGGCTGTAACCATCTTGGTTCCAAAGATTTGGACGAATTGGAAACCAAGCAGCACTCTAGCCTGTGTGTCGAACTCTTTCCCTGTAATTCCAACTGGGGTATTCAGTAACAATTCAAATAAATTGGCCAAACCATCACTAAATGTGCTCAAAGTTTCCATTGTCAATCCTTTAAAACCAGAATTCAATAAGAAGGATCTAAAATTGGTAAGAAAAGCAATAGTGCCATTTTCACTGAATGCAAGTTTGTGCTCATTTGCTGCAGAAGACTTCTTTGCAACCTTTGCCATTTCATTAAACCAAGCTTTCTTACAATTGCTGCCATATTTCGCTTCAGCTACTGCTCCTACTCTCCTTCCAATCGTTTCTGCAGATCTGAGAGCCCTGTGCATAACAGGGGGTAAAAATGCCTTAAGTCAGTTTTAGCAATGTTAAGCCTCCCTGTACATCCATAATGTTCCTTTGCAAACTCTCTTCTATTGGTAGGGTTATCCTGCTTATGCTTAAGCCAAGTAGGAAAAAGCTCCTCATATTTCTTTATTTCATCTACAGTCCAAACTGGTTTCTCAAACACCAGTGACATATCACCAAGTTGGTCGGAATGTTCGGGTGCTTCTGGAATCGGATATGCCGAGCAGGCTGTGGAGCTTCCTGTACTTGACCGTCTTGTCTTTCCATCAGCTACAGTGCGGCGCAGAACTTTCAAGGTTCTCTTGGTTACAGGATGCCGCAGGGTAGTCATTGACTGAAGTTGCCGGTACACCTCTTTGGCACACTGTGAGACAGTATCATGATTGTCTGACCCAAGCCACAGGCCTGAAATGAAGCAAATTCATTTGCAAGAAGTCAGAAAGCTCAGATATTATGTGCAAAACTCAGCAAACTATTAGAAAGTATGGTGCTAAACCCATTGTACCATATAATATTATTTTAATGTCTAAAACGAACCCCCTTTTTAATAGCCCTCTCCTCTCCTTTTTAATAATCCCCAGTCCAGATGGGCGAAAAACAGTAAGAACCCAGAAGGCTAAAGACAGAAAATAAGATAATTGTTTCAAACATTTGTTCCTTGTCTTGCACATCCAAGCAGTGCTTCATGTTTACAGCTGGTGTATCATTTTATGATGAAGAATTCCAAAATCAGATTTTTGGCCCCATTTACCTCCTTGTCACTTTCATACTGGAGTACCCCCCCTCCCACAACACACACAGACACACACACACAAACTGTGTGGACACTCCCATAGTTGGGGGAGGGATTACTGTAGTATGAAAGTGGCCAGGAGAGGTGCAGTTGGGGCGCAAAATCTGAAACCCAAGCAATCCCATGCACATAATGGAGAAACCGCTTCCCACCCACACTGAGGGGGCAATTGTTGCACTGTGGTACTGGGGGGGGGGGGGTTCCAGCCAATAATTATTTATGATCAATATCGTTATCAATATCACAGTCAGTGTCATGATCATTATACATTAAAACAAAAATCAATAGAACTGAAATGTACGAAATGTCAAAAATTGAATTTCCTGGCTGTTTTTTCTGCCTTACCTGCTTTAATCACCAAGCTCAATAGATTACTGGGCTCAACAATCTTGATCTGGATGTTGGTTTCCCCTGAGTAAAATTGGGACCATCCCATATAGCAGAATTCATCGAGGTAGTCGTAAATAATAATTGCATCTCGAGGGAAGCTAAGTGCATCTTGCACCCCTGGTTGCTGCAGTAAGACTTGAATATGCTTGGCCACATCTGTGTAAGCAGCTACAATGTTCCCATTTCGTAAAAACTGTAGTCCAACTTCTCTGGACAACAATTCCTTTGCCTTGTTCAGTTCTTGGACAACTGTGTCCTTGGGAAGAAATGGATTTAGTCCAGTTACCTCGCAGAATTTCTTACCAAGGTGGTTTCTCACAATATCCTGGTACTGTTTATGACCAATAGCGAAAGACGAAACCAACCCAGTATTCATCTCCAACAAAGCATCTCTAAACTTGTCTTGAAACACGGGCATAAGTTCGTCTTTGAGAAATTTTCCTTCATTGTTGGTCATCATATATTCAGCGGCCAGGGTTGGTCTTATATTGATGAGTTCAAGTCCAGTTAGTTCTTCAGAAGAGACGTTTAAATCCAGTACATAAGAGCCCAAATTAGCTGAAATATTTCCCTTTGTCTTGAATGAAGAAGGGTTAAAGGACAACTTTCTGGAAACTTCCGGATCATTCTCAGCGATGTCCCGCGATAAATCAGTGTATTCTTTTTGCATAGACCTGGCGAGGTTGTTTGCATTTGTCGCATTTCTCCAAGACAACGCTTTGCACCTTGAAACTAGGAAATTATACGGTGAACAAACCTTTGCTGCAAATGGCAAAATTATTTCCTGAATTTCGTTCGTGTTCAGTTCTCGCATAAACTCGCGAATTCGTGTCCGCCTGTTGTACTCGCTCAGTTCTTGTGGGAGGAAAGTGCGAACTGCATCCTTAGCCGACGTAACGTTCACTTTGTGTTCAGGATTCCCTTTGTGGTGCCTGCTGAGGTTGCTTCTTTGGGTGTATTTTGCAGAGCAAACAGCACAAACGTAAGGTTTGGTCAGCTCTTGTGACAAAGACGACATCGTTCAGTTCTTCGTCCCGGCCGAAGGACTCGAACTCTCCAACAACTTTGGGCTACATGTACTCACCAGAAGACTTCAAAAAACACTTTTTTTGTAAAAATTTAAACTAGTTTTAAAAGTACTACCAACTGCCTGGATGCTGAGAAAGCCAATGGCTCAGTGAAAGTACGCAAAACTCCAAAGTTTTACAAACACAATTCTGTGTTTATGTTTTCATTCATTCAAATTTCCCGGCGGCGCGACGCGGAACAACTGGAACCGGAAATGGATAGCTCGCTGCAATTTGACAACCGCTGAAAATTATTGCAGGCGCGATGATAACAGGTTTTTCCCGTGACGTCATGGAGGCAGATCAGCTGGAAACTGCTTGAGAAGAATGGCATGGTACCAGGTCTGATTGTAGTATCCGAGGATAAGTTGGGGACATCGTTTCTCGTCTGGACAGTAAAGGATCCTCGGCATCTCAGTGAGAGTGCTCAACAGCTGTAGCGGCTTCTCAGATATCAGTGACTTCTGCCTCAGGTAGGCTGTTATTTT
>JAOEHT020604149.1:0-15819 GCA_025448195.2 Parazoanthus atlanticus | reverse complement strand
CCCCCCCCCCCCCCCCCCCGAAATAAAATGGAGGGACCGTCTTCTCTTAGTTCGGGAGCGCACCCTTTCTATTTTTTGTTTCTGAATCTCCCCCTCCTCTAGAGCGGGCTACTGGCAGTTTGTGTTTCTGTGTGTACGCCAGTGTATTGTGTCGTGTACCACTGATGACAATGACCATTACAATCTGTGTAGTGCATTAGCTGTAATAGCTCCCTATCAACTACAGATGGCACCATCCTTACACAGGGGCGCGCATAGCCAGCAACTACCAGAAGGGGGGTTCCATTTAAGAGATGTAGAGCGTGGCTCTAGGAGTCTAATTTTGGCAGTTTCATATATTTTCTATTTAAAAAATTCTGGAGGGAAAGGGGGGGGGGGGGGTTCCGCGCCTTCCCTTCCTTTCCTACGCCACTGCTCACAGTCGAGATATACAGAACGGACACCAAGGACTCTACAATTTTTCATTCAGCATCGGGGAAAGTTCGCCTATTTCCTTTCGCTGTAAAAGATATGACGTACCTTATTACATGAAATTTTAGTGACACGTTAATTTAGCGATTTTGAGGTTCGCATATTTAGCGACACTTAATTTTCGCGATTTTGCCAAAAGCGCATATTTCTAGTCACTTTATTTTCGCGTTTTTTTTTAGTCAAAAAATGGTTTCTTTTGATTTCCTTTATTTTGATTCTTAGGAGATTAAATTAACACATCTTGGAACAAATAAAACCAAAATAAAACAAAATCCCAACAGTAACAATAACTCATCGGTAGATGTTTAAAAAACACAGTGTAATGTTTGTGCATCGTCCATGCCGCCTCCAACACCCATTCTCAAACTCTCATTAATACCAGAACATTGATTTTTTAAACGTTTTTGTTACATTTAACCCCTTTTATTCTTGATTTTTGAAACAGATGGTGTCACTTTATTTTAAAGTGACGCTAAAATGTCATGTAATAAGGTGGAACAAAACGCTGTACCCAGTAGCTTACTACTAAATCGTAAACAACACAACACCAGAAACTCCATGTTATGTATAAACTAGTAGTGTAACTAAACTCGGGGGGGGTGGCACTTACCATAATTTTGGGTGGGAGTGTGTGGCCCGGACTTCAAAACCTTGACCCTATTTCAGACCAAAACTGGCGATTTTTGAAACCCTATTTCAGACCTGAGCCTCAAAATATATATCCTATTTTATGCTAATTTCCTGCTTTGATAGACACCAAACTATAGATTTTAAGCTAGGTATATTTTTGTTTCCATTTGCTCAAAATCTCAACCAGTTGGAAAGTTTTTGAGAAAATAACTTCAGAAACAGCAAAGTGAATTATACATTCCAAGCTTCTCTTTTTTTTGTAACTAAAAGCTTGAAAGCAGTTCAGCAGCCTGGGAAAACAGCTAGAGTCTGTTGAAAACTATTACTTTTACTGTACTACTTGAACTCTGTACTATTTGAACTTTAACAGTGCCCGTTTGGAGACCTTTGGAATGTATAAATATACAGTACTGAATAGAAATGGACTCCATCAAGTTTTGACTGATAAAAATGCATCACCCACGGGCAGTGTTATTTACTACTTAGTAAACTGATGAAATATAATGTCTGAGCAAGATAGCCGAGCAGGGGGGTCACAATTTTTTCCTTCAAGCTACAAGGGGGGTCACAAAAATTTGCATGACCCCAAACATTCATATGATTACAGACCGAATTGGACTCCACTCAGTCCTATTACCATTACTTATTATCTTTATTATTGATAATATTATTAATATTTTCAGTGCTATTATTGTTATACATTACTTTCATAATATGCCTCACTGACCATAAACAATAACTTCAAGTCGAGATCAAGTTTCAAGTTCTCATACATTTGCTGTATTTCAGCCTTTCTGGCCTCGACTCGAAGTTTTTGTTCATGGTCACTGGGGAATATTATGAAAGTGGTCCATATATTGTTATTATTATTATTGTTGTTGTTGTTGTTGTTGTTGTTGTTAATATATTATAATAATAATAATAATAATAATTATTATTATTATTATTATTATTATTATTATTATTATTGTCAGTATAAAGCTGTATGAGTGAGTTATGACCGAGCACGAAATTTTTTTCGGCTTTTTTTTACCGACCAATCTTGACAATCATAAACAACGGTAAACAGAAAAAAGTTTCGGCCAAAATTGTACCTTTTAGAACTGGCGCAGTTATTGGTACAATATCAAATGAAGTAGAAACTTTGAAATTCTAAAAAAGCATTGAAATCATTGAGTCTGAATAGTTTTTAAAGCTTTTCAGTTCCACTTTTTTAAATGTTCTAAAATATTTCACTCGTTAACTTACAGAAGTGGCGACTGTGAATGAGCGAGCAGCTGCATTCAAATTCTATCAAAAAAAACTGGGAGTCTTTGAAACTTATGCATAATATATCATAACATGTTTTGCTTCTGGCGTATAATTACTATATGTTCTTACTCTACTAAAAACAAGCCTCGGACTTCAGTTTGTTTCGTACACTTTAAAAACGTTATTTGTTTAAAACCAAACAAACTTGTTGATCGAATACGTTTCTTCGGTGGAAAAACACAAAATAATCAGCATTTTAGCTTTTGTCGTCAATTTCTTTGAAAACAAAGAAAGCGGCCGCTCTCCGCGCTTGAACGAGCATGGAGTCAGCTTTCAAGCATCATTGTGATTGGTCGCAACAAACAGGCTATTGTTTAAATCGTCTTTTGATTGGCTAAATTTGACAGGGTTGACTACAGATTGACAAGTGTTCGTGCGTGTGGAGCTGGAGCTGGTTTGTGAGTGGTGAAGAAGGCGGACGGTCAGCCACTCGCATGCGATCTTTAACTGGCATTTCGTTGGCTGTTCAAACTCAAACGAAACACCAACCAACCAACAAAAAATCGAGAAAGGTTTGTTTTACCTTCACGCCCTCCACCAATTATATCACTTCACGTGAAGATTCTTCCTTTTATTTTGTTTCTTAACATAAATTCAAAGAGCAGTCGAGCACATCTTTGCTCGAAGGAGTTTTTGTTTCATTTTGCCCTTGTTGGCTTTTGAATGTATGTTGTGCGGATGTACCGGCATAGGTAGTACCAATCTGGAGTAGGTAGACACACTGAAAGAACTAGCAAAGTCAATGTAACTGATTTATGAGATTTTTTCCCCCAAAATGGCCAAGGTTTACCAAGCACGAGTGAACATATGGAGGGTGCCGTGGAAGAGGCGCGGAGTGACAACACGCAAGGAATAAACACACAAGACGCTATCCCAAGCCAAGGAAATTTTACACAGACCGGGCTAACGACGTTTACCCAAACAAATACAGTCGCTAATGGCACTCATCAGGTTGGAATCCCGCAGGTTTTAGAAAATCAGACACATGAACAAAACGAAGCTTTGAGACAGCCACATGTACATGAAAATGTTGGAATGGGGTCCGATGATTCTCATCCCACGAGTTTGGGAATTTCGTCAGTACACGGAGGAGTTCAAGTCGCTGTTGCTGTTCCCATTGGGAGCTCGGCTGAAGGTGTGAGTGAAGGGGGTGCTGGAGTTGATAGATCGGATGAGGTACCGCAAACAGCTTCAAATATAGTAACTGCAATGCCGGCCGAGTATGCTCTCCCCGGTACCCTTTCAACTTCATATGTCTTGCAGCAGGAATCGGAAGGTTGGTGTTGTTGTTTATTTTTATTTAGATATTTGGGTTTTTAGGTTCATGAAACAAGATAAGAGATTATTAACCAACCTTGCATTGAACCTAACAATGTCGCGATAACAGTCAAAACTGATCTCTACTCGGGGGGGGGGGGGCAGTTGGGGCACCCCACTCCCCAAGTGCAACTAGGCTGTGAAAGAGTTTGTCAGAGGCATGTTGTATTTATTTATCATTTAATATGCATCAACATCTTTAATTTTACAAAATTTTCCCAAGTGAAAGTCTTTGTAGTGGTCATATTTAAGTATGATACAGACTTGAAGTTGAAAATGAATAATACCTTTAAAAAAGCCCATAAAGCTGGAAACTGCACTACAATGTACTGCAATTTCTGATACACAGATGTCTGGAACAGAAAAGCAAACCTCTCTCTGGGAGGGTTTTTTCAGACCAATTAAGATATATTTGAATTTCAAACTGTATCAGGTATTTTGTTTTGTTTGTACCTTTTCTTGCAGTGGACAAATCTTCTGGATATTGTCATGTTGGTTACAGTTTTCAAGCTATACTGTCAGATTTTTGTCTACATTGCTCAAAACAAAGTTATACTTGTAAATTAATAAGTTTCCTACAGTATAAACATCCAAAATGTATAATGTTGCTCAGGAATTGAACTAATGGCCAGCAGTCGGTAATTTGTGAGCAAATTTGACCAATGAAAAATATTTTTTACTGGTGGTAAATGAAGAAATAGAAACTAATACATCTGTTGCACTATGGCAAAAAACAATTATGAATCAAATTTGATTTCTTATTTCCATCCCATTGCCTGGATAATTGTCATTCTACCATGCACTACTTTGCATACAAATCACAAGGTGATTCATTTAGTCATTTGAACTGAACAGCCAATCTTTCTGTTTTAAATTGTTAGAGTATACTGCATCATTTGAAGGCTTCTAATTTTTTCAAATTCACAAAATTAATGTAATATATTTGTGTGCATCAACTTTTTCATTATTTATAATTTTGGTGATAATTTCAATGCCACAGCAAAGGACTGTTTGTAATTAATGATTAATAAGCAGAATGTCCTCAATTTTATGGGTAATATAATCCTCCGACCAAAAGAAATAACCATGTCTGCAATATTTCATTGTCTGTAAATATTATAAAATATTATAATATGTATAAAATATATACATGATATAGTTTGAATCAAGTTTGTTTAAATACAGCAGAGTTAACTCTGCTATATCAGTTGGTAAACATTTCCAAGTCTGACTGAGATCATTCGGTCTTATCAGGCAATGATACAATTGTAGTCATTATTAAATAATTGATTGGAAAATCTCAGCACTCAATGAAAATGAGATTAAAATGTTGTGATTAGTTTGAAGCTGTCCAATAGGATCAGCTGACTGGGGTTATTATTGTTGCTTATCTGGTAGATTTCTGCTAACAAGAAGTTCTCAAAGCTTAATCAATCAATCAAGCAATTAGGAAGTTCTGCTTATTAGATTTCTGTAAGCTTTGAACACTAAAACATTTTTGAAAGGCTTTCAGAATGGCCAACCTCATGAGCATGGGATTTGGAGCCTCCTATCCAAGTGTAAATTATGATCCGAATTTCCCCCCTTTTTTTAATCCATACCAGTGCGGCAAAGGTTAGAGTTGCATCTTATTGTGATTTGTGGTTGTGTTTTGTAGGAGGTAAAGGGACTATTACTTAGGTGAGGGATGGCAAGCTTGATTGGTTCTCTGTCCAGATGAATTTGTCTTAGCCACCAATAATTCTTGTAAAGTTTGGATACTTCCTTCATACAGTATTGATGGAATTTATTCCAGGAGATTACTGTTTCACACTGGCCAATGATGTGGAAAAAAAAACTTGTCATTTTCCAATCATTGTTTGTTGATTTTCATCTATTAGGCCCAGTGCTTGGGGTTTGATGTGGACTCTTCAACTTATAAGTTGAAAATTGGATCAGTTTACTTAGTATTTTAATAAAACAAAATTATGTTTGCTTCTATAGATATTGGCTGTTATAAACCATTGTTTCAAGTTGCCTGTGACTCATATTCATATCAAAAATGAAAATGGCATAATCTCAATTTTAAAGTAATTATGATAATTTTGTTGAATGAAAAGGAAGCAAGTTCACTGCGAATATGTCTATGATTGTGTGATACTGAATTGTTTTCTGTGTTGAACACCATAGATAGTGACTATTTTGCAGTCACAATAATTATCAATATTTGCCATATATTTCCTTATATTTAATAGTATTTAAAACCAAATGAATTTAACTTTATTAAGAGTATTTGGTGTACCTTTTGTTGCATGATTGTTGAGAACATTACACAGTTGCTGTGTGTGGCAAAATTCAGTTTTCTTTTAGAAATTTATGTCAGTTTTCTTACTTGTAACTGGTTGGTTTGTATACATGTGAAGTAACCCTGGGGCAGCTATTCCACCTAACTCAACCCCAGCTGTTTACCACTGATAGTTTAATGACAGTAAGACTCCGTGCTGAAGTGAAGGTCCCAACCTGTTTGTCAAACACTATTTTTCTGACTGTGTGGGAAAGAAGAAATTCAATGTAATATTTTAGTGATTAATGGGATAAATTGTCACAAAGTATGAAAACCTTGTACAGTAAAATATTTATTATTAGATCTAAAATGCTGCAAGAATCGGAGAGAAGTTGTTTGAAAAAACAAATTCCAGCATTTTAGATATTTCTTTAAATGTTCTACCAACTTGAATTTCTGAACTTAAATCTAGTTTCAATTGGGTCTAACATGAGAGTGATCTAGACAACACTCAGAAAACAATTATACCTAATCAAAAACAGTTTTATAGTAAATCAACACAAGGAAATTTAATAATAAAATCAAACAATTTCAACTGAAAGGACATGTCGTGCAGGTTTTGCAAGGTTCAAAGTCTCTTCTTCAAAATCAGTATTCTGTCATTTTTAATGTATTCTGTACAAGGGGCATAGTGAATAATTTATTAGATTACAAGTGAGTAATAGTTCTAAACAATCAGATTGTAGCATTTTCAGTATACTTTGTGTCGATTATTATTATATTATTGATAATTATACTAATAATAAATGACCATATTTACTGTCATTTTTGATGAGAAATAAAATCGCTTTTCATTAGTTTTTATATTTGTCTTTAAAAATTAACGTTTATAGGTCCAGAAAAAATGGCAGTAATTTAAGTGAAAATTCTCATCATTACAACTCGACTGGAGTAGTTTTATTAATTACTTGTTCGTTTCATGTTTGCTAAAAAGTGAGCTGTTTTATATGTTTGTGAACGTGTGCTTGCAGGTGGTGAGGAGGGAGGTGCAGTACACAGTAGTGATGTCGACGGTGAGGACAAGGAAAGAGAGGACATCCTACGAGAACAAGTAAGTCAAGTGCTCAGTTACTGAGTTACTAATCGCAATAGTTATGATATCAGTCTCCATTTTGGGAAGAAAACATGTCTGTCCTAGCTCATCCCAGCTTTAGATAGTGTCATCCTGGGTAGCCATTATGTAAATTATCTATTTCTTGAGTTACTTCTGTTACTGGGGCTGCTATTGTATATTATTTTGCAGTGTTTTTGGGATGGTATCTTATGGGAAGGGATGTTTCAGTAGAATCTAAAGATGTTCTAGAATTTGGTTTTACTAATATGTTGTACTAATATTAAAAGTCCGTGGACAAGGAAATTCCATGTTCTCTTAAATAAATGTGGTCATAGAAGTAGGTTTTGACTGGCACTGACAACTGTGATGAAAATATCTGACCAGTTTGCTTTCACGTTTAAAGGCCATTCATTATTTACTGAAATTACAGGGTTGGACAACAACTTGTCAAGGTTCCACACTTTCTTCCAAACCTCTCTACAGTAGTTGAGGGAAAATTTCAAAGCCCAGTCAAGTCTTTCCCTGGTATCACTTACTTAAGATAATGTAAATAAACATATGTATGAATTTTATTAACCATTTCTGCCCTAGCCAGTTTCAACTTGTACCTTCTCCTTACAATATCAATACAAGATAAGTTGTTTGGTTGTGAGAACAAAGGAACTGATCACACACAGCAAACTATCTTGTATGAAAAGCAAAATTCATCCAAACTGTTTAAAAGAAAAGTATGGGTATAGTTTAGGGGAATTTGGCAACCTGTTATTTGTTGTGTCTGGGGCTGAAAGGATTAAGCTCCAGTTGGAGCCCAGCAGACAAATAAGGGTGTAATTTTTATTTCAGAGTGCATAGTTTGAAACTCTCAAGAAGGTTTGTCAAAGTGGATAGGATGATTTCTTGTTCAAACAGTTGTTGTAACATGCTTGTTGGATAAGTCTTGATTTGTGCATTAGACTTGATCTTCGGCTTACTCTACAGGAAATCTAATTCAACTTAATCCAGCAAACTTGTATATTTCTTTGAACTAATTACCAGTGTTTTATATTTTCTACAGGATCGATTCCTTCCCATTGCTAATGTTGCTAGAATAATGAAGAAGTCAATTCCCAAGAATGGCAAGGTAAGGTATTTGTAGAACTTTCAAGTGGTCATTAGTTGCCGTAATGGATAAGACTGAGAGCAGTCTCTTCCTTGCCCAAAGTTCCAAAGAAAATTTAATTATCTTGAGGGTGAGCTACTGCTAACCAAGAGTAATGCAGACATCACAAAAAGGAAAGGAAGAGACTGCAGACAATTTTTAGAAGGGTTGAGTACTACAATGCCTCGTCATCTTTAGTCTAGACTTGTCAGCATTCTGAAGGTCAAAATGTCTTTTCAAAATAGTAAATATTGTCTCAAGCAAATACAGAGGCTCAACTGTTAGTATCTTGTTACAAGTACAAACAAAGAGTGCTGAGCAACGAACGCAGTTAGTCAAGAATATATGAACCATTTATTTTTATAAACTTGAATATGAATATTATATAGCCATAAATGTGTGAATTATAATATAGTCTCACTGTCTAAGTATGTAAAAATCTCAATGAAACTGAAGTG
The DNA here is from genome assembly GCA_025448195.2 of Parazoanthus atlanticus. Lineage (NCBI taxonomy): Eukaryota > Metazoa > Cnidaria > Anthozoa > Zoantharia > Parazoanthidae > Parazoanthus > Parazoanthus atlanticus. The sequence goes on along the minus strand of JAOEHT020604149.1, from coordinate 7,117 downwards.
AACATAAATGTACAATTTACTGATTGAAATACTTACCACTGAGCATGAAAATGACTATGGTTAAAATATTGCAGCTTGTCTGACGAGTCTTGCCATAAACAGTTTATCTAAAGTTGTTTGTGATATTTGTAGTGTGTCTGTGGACTCACTGATGGAACTCGATAATGTAGAGCTCTCCAGGAGCTAACAGACCACAACTTGTAGTCACAGATAGGAGCACGAGACCATAAAGATCTGGATTAGAGCTGAGGGTCCAAAAAAACTTTTGATGAAAAACCCCAAGAGTAAGCAGACTCCAATGGTATAGTGAGTACCAGATTAACCTTAATTCAATGCTTCGATTTATTTGTTCTCCACAGATTGCCAAGGATGCAAAAGAGTGTGTTCAAGAATGTGTGTCAGAATTCATTAGTTTTATCACAAGCGAGTATCCTTTAATTCTTTACCTGTTTGGAGTGGGGTACCACCATCAGGTGACGGTTGCACGCAGCATGCACTTTGGACTCATATTGCATCCATAAGTGATGACTCAATTGATGTGCAGTTTCTTGTTATAATATAAGTTGTACTTTTTGGGGAGAACATGAAGAAGTTGTGGAAATGTGGGTCGAAAGATTTTACAATTTTTGTTCTTCCTGATTTTTACTCCAGACCTGCTAATTTTTAAAATTGCCATCTCCATATTTGCTTTTATGTGTATTCGATGTTGAGAATTAGCTGGAACCAGTTTACATTTAAGCTTAATTCATAATTTAAATATGATTTATCTAGCTTTGTTTTAGTTTTTGGTATTTAGTGTGTTTGTTGGTCATTTAAACCTCCAAACATTGCAAGACAGTTGCAATCGTATGCTGTTTCCTCAGAGAGAACTAGATTGATTTTTGATGTCACTGAAAGGACTGGATTTTATGAACAATCTGCTGTGAAGCTTTACTTGAAATCAACTACGGTAAATCAACTCAGCCTCACAGAATTCACCTTGCAAATAACAAGTGGTCAAAATGTGGTCAAACCTGCTTAGCCATCCCAGAAAGCTACCATGTTGTAAACCTTACAATCTGTAGGGATATTTACCGAACCCTGGCTGAGATTCTACAGATTACCAGCGAAGAAAGTTTGAATTCACTGCAACAACTCGACAAGATGCTAACTTAAATTTTCCCTCAAAACTGATGATTATGTATTCAAGATGCCAGCTACTAAATTTCTGGTCCAAGTGACTGTGCCAAAAGATCTCTTCAATGTTTTGAAGGATTGAGGAATCCTTAAGACTCGCTGTGTCCATGCTGGCAAACTCGACAAGCAAAGATTTCATAATATTCTGTTGCTGGTTGGACCTTGAAGTATGGGTCATTATCGTATTAATTCATTTGCACACAGTCAAGGGAATTATCACTGTTGGAATTTGCAGCAGGGTGTAAACAAAAATAACTTCAAAGTTAACATATTAGCTTGAAACAATCTATCTCTGATCAAATCCTTACCTCGACTTCTTCCACCACTGAACTGCTAATATCTGCCTTTTAAACATTAGTTCAATCAACAACCAATCCACTCCTATCAAAGACTATGTCGTTGACAGTGTTATTCTTAAGGCTGGTACACTGGTAAATTGAACCGCAAAGTTGTACCTTGAAGCTCTTACAGAAAGTTGATATCAAATTTTTCACAGAAAAACCTGGTATTTTAGGGCTGCAATTCTTAAGAAATTGGTCGCCAAAATGAACAAAATTGCATTTCCAGGACTCTAGATTTTGAAAACATTCTGGGGATAGGGGAACATGCCCCTAGACCCCTCTAGCTCTAGATGCTCATGCCTGTGGCGCTCGCTGACCATAAACCCAGGTGTACCTTCTTCCCCACTCAGTGTACCCCATTTCCCAAGCCTTAAGAAAAACACTGGTTGAAGCTGATGTTGATGTCATAGTAAAAACAGAAACCAAGCTCAAGCCATCAGACAGTGATTCCAATTTTACTATTTGTGATATTACACCCAGTCGCTATGTGTTTGTTCATAACCAAAGAACCAGCAGCACTGAAGGGGGTGTTGGAGCTGCACTGAGTGACAATGGAAAGGAAAAGATCAGAATCATTTGAATAATGATCTTGATGTACTACTCAGCAGTCCTACAACTGCATGAATTGTTGTAGTCGATAGCTACTGCCCTCAATTATCAATATCAAATGGCCTTTCTAACTGCTTTTTGTGGAATTTTCTTCATTGCTTAAAGTGCTGGCATCAGCCCCTGGCAGTTTGATCATGGTTGGGGATTTTAACTTCCATGCTGACAATCTCGATGATGGTCCAGCTATGAGATTTATCGATCTTCTCAACCCCTTCAACCTAAAGCAACATGTATCAGCTCCAACACATAAAGACAATCACACACCGAATCTGTGCTGTTTGATGCTCATGTGCCTTTGCAGAAGAAAACCATTGGTGTATACCCTGCTGCAATGAATTTGCTGTGCAGGAGACTAGATGATGCAAGCTTGAAAGGTGCTGGAGACACAGTAAATTGGAGGAAGATTGCGAAGCTTATGCATCAAACAATGCTCAGTGGTCTTGAAAGAATCTAATCATTTTCACTAAAATAAAATTCTATTCTACTCTAATTAATGAAGCTGGGACTGATAAAAAATAATCTCTTTTTAATTCCATCAATCATTTACTTCATCATAACTCTGAAATACTCGATCCGACTGGCAACTCTAACAATGTCCTTGGAAACAAATTTACTGAACAGATTATTTTGTTAACAAGATCACAGGCATCAGGAACAGCTCAACACTTTTTCCACTTCTTCCAGCTGATTATTACAGCGCTGATGTGTCAGAACTTAACTGCAAATTTACTGAATTTGCACCTACTGTCAAAGAGCTGTCCCAAATTATTAGTAGCTGTGCTAGTGCCTGATTTCATATTGTGAGGTAATGCAGCTAGTTTGCCACTTGTCAGACAAAATCATCACAACATCATACACATTGTTGTAAATGGTAGTTGTTCTTGTATTTGTTTTTCAGTTTGTGCTTAATTCAGATCACAGTCTGTGGAAATGTAGGAGAGTACATTTCTCAGTGAAAGTTTTTGCCAGAATTCATGACAAATTGACTGAGTTTGGTCAATTGTTTGCATTTCAGAGCGATTTTCCAATACAAACTCTGTAATAAAGTTTGATTAGAAAAGTGTAATCACTCGTGTTCATGAGGTTTTCCAATTCTTTGTGCAATTTCAAAATTTGTTCTGACCGGAAGAGTAATGACAATTACATTGTATAGTTCTTGTTCATATAATGTTGTTAGGCAAAATATTTTGGAAAAAGGTTGCATGATATTCTGATTATTTGCCACTTTCCTGGTTAAAAAACATGCCAGGAAAGCACTCTTGAGCGACAAATTTGACAGCTAAACTGATAAAAATCGCATACATCCCACCTGAAGAAACCATATTAATAATATCCACAGTTGAATTAATAATCACAAAGCCATACTATTCGGGTAAATTCGGGTTCCAGAAGCACATATAACTCCAGAAACTGACGAAAAACTTCTGTAATCACTGGCAATCAATTTTGTATAGGTTTAAGTTTTGAGTTTTAATTGCTACAGCAGGTCCTTGAATCTGCTTTACAAGGTCCTGGAAAATCGTAGAAAAGTCCTTGAATTTCATGTTGAGTTAAGGATGGGAACCCTGAGTTACAATTTTTAATATTCCAAATGTCAAATTATAACAGGGAAAAGTATGAAATAAACTGCCAAAATAAAATGATTGTACCAAAGATTGACTTTGCTAATGAAAGTGTGTTGTATTGATTTTTTTATTTAATAGCTTTACACAAGGAAGAAAGCAATTAATTTTATGAAACAAATACAATTTATTATGTAATAGATATTTGTTTGAGTTGCTACTTAAAAATAATTTTAAGTGAAATTCTAGAAAATTTAGAAGGTTGTAAATTTGACTTAAAACTCAAATTTCTCTAACCTTTACACAAATTGTTGTCAGTGGAAGGTAATTTTAATCCTTGACATATTTTATTAGAGCAAGTGAACGATGCCATCAAGAAAAAAGAAAAACAATTAATGGTGAAGATATCTTGTTTGCAATGCAGACACTTGGATTTGATAACTATGTGGAGCCACTGAAGCTGTACCTACAGAAGTACAGAGAGGTAAGACACACAGTGCTTTTTATACACAGTTTACTCCTCTATTTGCCTCATCTTTAAGTTACAGAATTAAGCAGAGGAGAATAATGACACTGGCAGGAAAAATGGAGGTGATAAATGTGACTGGGAGAGGAGGCAGGACTTTTGGCCCAATTGAAATCACCCTCCTGATTGAATAAAACAAGTTAATAAAGCACGGCCACATTAATTTTTATAAATGCTAGGTATGCTGAATATCACTCTCCTGAGTTTGTTCAGGCTTGCTAATAGCACTCTTCAAACTTTTACTTTTAATACCGTAATTAAATTGGTAAGTACCAATCGCAATCCCCCTCTCCCTTCCCCTCCTTCCTTTAGCACTTCCCGCATGCAGGCTCAGTATGCAGCCACTGTTCGGGGAATGAGCCGGCATTCTGCCTCCGGACAGGATATCAAGCCTGTACCGACACCAGACTTTTTTTTATCAAATCAAGGAGCTTTTAAATTCCAAATAGCTTTTGAGTTCTAACTTTGGGGATCAAAATACAAACAAATCATCTTAACAGCATCACATTTTTTGTTCCATTTTCTCTCTGTTTATTTTTTGGATAATCTCACTTTATTGACCAAATATTCACATCTATGTTTTCAAACAGGGAATTTTAAAAGATAATTTCTTGAGACAACGGTTAAAACTTGGCTAGACTGGACAGCGCCAGTTCATTAGCAATAGTCAAAGGTTAAAAACAACTTTTGGTAATGTCGACCTCCAATTCACATGTCTGAATACTTGTACACTTCAAAATGTGTTTTAGAATTTAAAAAAGTCTGGCCAACTTAGTTTTGTAATCAAATCTTTCAAAATTGACTTTCAATTATTATTATTATTATTATTATTATTATCATCATCATCATCATCATCATCATCATCATTAAAGGTGCTCAAGCAGTTGACAAGAGGAAGTGACATCAGATGTTCTGTGGTTTTTTACAATACCTAGTCAATAAAAATGCCTTTGTTATACTTATTAGTCAATTAAAGGTGAGAAGTCATCATTAGGGAGTACAACAGAGCACAGGGATGAGATGGAAGAGGAGGAGCATGCAGTACCGCCCTATCAGGTGCCAGGTATGGAAAATCAGTCTAAACACCCTGCTGGTTGCAACCCTTGCTACTTACCAGCTGCAGCATTATTTTAGTTTGTTTACCAGTATTTGGTTATTCAAGGAAAAATCCACACCCCATGATATGGCAAAAAGGAAATCCTGGCAGGAGGGGGAGGTGGTCAAGGGGCTTTTGAAATCCTGGCAGGCAGGGGGAGGGGGGAATCGGTCCGCAAATCTTTCTGCAGGTGTCATTTCAATCATAAGATATAAAAAACTTTGATCATTTTATACATTAAAGTTTCCATATTGACAAAGTGTTTAATTTAATATCCTCTTCTTAACTGTGCTATTTTTGTATTTTATAATAATAATAATAATAATAATATAAGAAATTTGTATTACGCTTTTTATCATAATAGTATTTTCACACATAATTTGTATAGCGCTTTTTATCATAATAATATTTTTACACATAATTATACACAAATATTATTATTGTAATTATTATTATCATTATTATTATTACTATTATTATTATTGTGTGTTAAATTAAGCATAAATTATTTAGATTCAACTTTTTCAACATTTAATTTTAAAACTGTCATTTAAGTTATATCTAGGCTGTATCATATCAACCCTGTATCAGTTCAGTCTATATTTCTGCTGTCAAATAAACGAGAAATCAATTTCCATAAGAAATACGAATAGACATATATAAAGTTCTAACCTAGTGAAGTTATTTGAAGAGGTCAGTGTAAAAAGAGCCTAAGTGATGATTCCAGGTGACTTTTCAAAATACTGAGAAGTTTCTAGTGTTTTTTTACATCTATATTGTCTCCTCTGCTAATCTTACATAAAAAATAGGTATTCTGGTCACTTTTTTCCCTCTGAGTCCAGAATGGGAGGGATAAGTGTTTTACCTCCACAGAGATTAAGGCTTTTCTCACCCGTTGGTAATGAGGTTCTTTGGCAGTCAAAATCAAGGTCACTTGGTAATAGGAAACTCAACTTGGATTACAAGAATAATGTGTTTGCTATGTACTATGACTGAGTCCAATGGCCACTCTGTAGTGTTGCATGAAAGTGGAGAATTTTGAGGTTTCGTGAAGGGTGGTTCAAAAACGTCACTTAGGCTGTTCTTGCACCGATTTCTTCATTTGTAGAAAGTGTGTCAAAGAATTTGATAACAGCTATGTGGGAAATATATTAACAAGAGTGGTCCCATGCCAGATGACCAGTCTTTACTCTGGTTACAAAGAAAAATCAGAACAGCGCCCTCTATTCATTTCTATTTTTATTTTTATGCCCTCCTCTTCTAAAACATTTAAAACACTGGCCTTAAAAATAATCTAAGGTAGAACCTAGTAGATATCTTTTGCTCAGGCAAACTATTCCAAAAAAGCTTGCACATATTAATTTTATGCTTTTCCCACTGAAAACTAAAACCTGTGTGAGCTTTCTTGAAACAGTGTAGCAAAGTGAAAGACTTGTTCATCAGATCTGAAGTTTTTAGATTTGGTCACATGTGAAAATATAGACTGAGATAATTATAACTTTTGTATTTGTGACACAGAATTATCCATCATAAAAAGAATTGCAAAATAAATTATTCCAGTTAATAAGTCATTTAATTTGGGGGAAATCACATAAAAACTAAATAGCAGTAATTGGTGAAGATTGACACAGTGTCTGTTTGCTTCTTTGAAACTATTGAGCCAGCTTGAGTTATTCAAATTATTATAGGCAAGTACTGATATCCTCATAAATGGAAAAAGCCCTGATTGTCAGTGTCAAATTTTTCGTTTTATAAAATGTTATTTTTAAAATTACAAAAATGATACTCACATTGTGTTTCATCTTGT
>JAOEHT020604040.1:0-15827 GCA_025448195.2 Parazoanthus atlanticus | reverse complement strand
TGTTTTTAGCACCGCATATAAGGAAATAAGCACCGAGTATCACGAAGTAAGCACCGAATAGAATGACATATGCACCGAACCTGATGGTGCAAGTACCGCATATCATGAAAGAAGCAGCGAATATAATGAAGTAACTGCCGAGTATAATGAGAAAAGCACCACAGCTGATGAAATGAAATATCATAAGGCAGCCAAGGCGTTCCATACTACCCCTTTTATCAAAGAATGTCATTAACTGATCGCCAAACAGGAATAGTAAAGTACATGTTACCTACAATTTTATAAAAATTTCGTTTTGGTCAGTTAGCCATTTTCTCCAATTTTTGAGGCTTTATGTAACAACCCTTTTCTTGCAAAAAATTTCAATGTAGCTGCATAATTTATTTAAATATGCAAAAGTTTATAGAGCCGTTCATTTAGGAATATAACCAATGAACTGGAGTCTTGTATGGAGAATATACATATGTGAAACAAAGGGTGGCTGGATGTTGGGAACCACCCTTCGCACGAAATACACAGACAAGTACTGATAAATCATCTCTCAAATAAATGAATACAAAAAAGGAACAATTTTAACTTTAGTTAGGACAATTGAAGATGAAATCCACAAAAAGATTAAGAATCTTCAACCTCAGCCCCAAATATGACGCATTATAAAAATAATAAACAAAAATAGAAAGAAAGAAAGAAAGAAGAGCGTGTTCCAATTGTGTGTTTATGTATGAATCAGGTCCCCATTTAAACCAGCTTAGCAGCATCGAGCATGCGCACTCGACTCCTGAGAAAATATTGCCTATAAATAAAATCAAGTAATAATCGAATTAATAAGTAAGTAAAAAGTAGGCAGATAAATACATAAAGAAAATAAGAAATACATGATGAAAAATCATATCGTGTTACACAACCCCTTTGACCTGCCAATCAGCACTGTCTGAGTAATGCCAAATGATATTTTAGTTCTTTAAAATATTCAATTCGAAAGTTTTTCGTAAAAGCTTCTATATTTCTTACACGTATGAATACTATATCCAAGTGTTTCTTGAGCAGCACACGCACTGAGGCAGTTGAAGAAGTGGTCAAAGCGTTTCTTGCATGAAAATGAGGTAAGCTACCAGATCTTCAGAATTCCGCCTATCTATTATAACAGAATTGTTATTTGTTGAAACAAAGCGCTATTTGATTCTCATCTCCCTAGACAAACAATAGCGCTGTGGTTGAATCTTCAGCAGTAACTTTTCGGGAATAATACTCGTAGGCTAAACATGTTCAAATGGAATTGACTTGATTGAGACAGTTGTAAAGTCTCCTAGAACCTTGGGAAAGCCGCATTTCCAAACCTGCTAGCTGTGTGGTTTAGTAACCAAGATCAGTTAAGTTCCTCTGTATCGGACAACCTTTCGTCGAGACTGTCTTCATTTCATTTAGCTGACATTTAAACACGCAAAGTGGAGCTTTAGAGACAAACTCTTTTTAATAAGAACGTCTATTTGGGGACCGACTCAGGCTGTATGTTCCTAAATTTGCGGGATTTCAGTCTCAAATGTTCCCGTAATTAAAATGTTCCTCTGGAGGATATTTTCAAAAACGATATTCTTCATAATGATGCATTATAGTAAACATTTAGGTTTGCCAAGCTGAAGTGATATTATCCTTTATGCATGCTATATCAAGGCTTTGTTTACTACATATGCTTAATCACTCCCTTTTAAAAAGGGGTTTTTTCTTGAAGAAAAGAGTGTACGTTTGGAACAATCACCAAAAGGAAGTTTTATTTTCAAAGACCAAAAGACCGGATTCAAAGCAATTAAAAGAGTTACACTGGACCTCTGATAGCTCAGAATTTGAGTTTGAAGGGAATTGCAAAACTTTGAACCTCATCGCACGTGAATTGAAGTCACCAAACGTGTAAGCAACTGTTCTAAACAGTCGTTTGGAGCTACCTCGTGAAAGTGGGTCAGTATAATTATGCATTCACTATACTAATTACTCAGCTACAGTATGAGTTTTCATTAGTCATGATCGGTTGTTGAAACGTATCAGAATATTTAGTTCTCTAGCAAACATAAACAGTACATGGATACAACGCATGGCATTTTGAAACTTTGTTAGTGAAAGTTTGGTTGAACGCCCATCATAATTAACCCTTTCACTCCCAGTAGTGCCAATTGATGTGTTGCTAAATTCTCAGTTAGCTGTCTTTATCATTTCTTATAAATAGGTTGGAAGAATTTTGCATTTCATCTTGAAAAGGTTGGAGTTGGTGACCAAGTTCTTTATTCTCACCTTAACAAATCAACTTATCTATATTGATGCTGCAAGGAGAAGATAGAAGTTGATAATAATTTTAAAAACTTGGTTGGAGTGAACGGGTTAAGAGGAGGGAAGGGCAGTTGTCTACTCATACTATTACTCCCCTCTCTTGTAGAAACGGTCTAGGGATACTGAAAGCTGGTATTTTATTATTTTGTATGTAACAATGCGAATAGTGTGTTTTTCCAGCAGCAGTGGCAAAAATAATGCGAAAATATTTCGAGCAGGGGCCAAACTTTGCGCAAACATTCAGAAGTTTGAATGGTTTTGATATTCGTTATACTGATACAAGAACGATCAGAAATGTCGAACAAGAACGGGAATGGATCTTACAAAAAAAAGCTGGACTCATGGCGTAAGCCTAAGAGACTGACAACGAATGCCGTGGCCAACTTCTCATTGGCTGCCTCTTGCGCCTCTCAAACCTCTATAGAATTGCCGGAGTACTGACAAGTCGACTTTGAAGTCACACAAGACAAGGTGATAATTCACCAAAAGGCTGAAAATAACTCGCGCGAAGCTAGAGCAACGAGCGCCTTTGTTCGGGCTTTGTGAGAGCTTTTATCAGTCTTTCCTTGGATTACCTCGGTTCTTGTGGCTTGTGAATCGTCTTGTTTCTATAAAGAACTGAGTCACCATCTGACATTCTAGATAGAAAAGTGTTGTAAATGTAGCCGAGTTACGCAAGTGTGTTTCTGGTATTTCACACTAGCACTAGTTTTGATAATGCATCAGTCACAATACTTAGAGGTGCTGGCTGGCAAAAATTTTATCTGAAACTGACAAATGACCCGAATTTTTAACTGACAAATCATGCATGGAACTGAACACTTTCAGAGCCAACTGACAATAGCCCAAATGTCAAATATGTTGACTGACCGACAACTGACAAATGACTTCACTTTTAAATTACTTCTATAAATGTCATTTGTACCACGACATCCGCCCTCCAAATACAGCTTTGATTAGTTGTGAGTTGTCAGTATAATCGTTTTTTTCTTTTCAAGAAGACTTTATCTTTAATTTGAATAATTTCATTAACATTAATATTTGAACGCTGTCAATGAGCTGTGAAGTAACACTTGCTGTCATGCTCACATGAAAGTCACGATTCAAACGAAACTTCTTTTCTTTTTGTAGTTTTGATATCATGAACAGAACGAAACATTAGCTAGCTATCTATGGACTTTCTCGTTACTTAAAGAAAGGTTCTGTATCTTCGAAAGATGCAAAGGTAATTTTAAACGGTTCTCTCTATGGTTCCCGGCCCACTGAGGGTATCTTGACTAATATTATAAACTAATTGGATTCAGCCGCGTCCAATTTGATAAAATATTTATATCGAGGCAGCTATATTGGTCGAGGCGCAATATTTATGTCGAGACGTAAATACTCTGTCACATTGGATAAGGCTGAATCCAACAAATACTTTATTATTTCGAACAGAAGAATATAATCGCTGTTTCTTTGATGGTGTTGCAAAAGGCTGCTGCGAATACATAACTTTCGGTAGAACTTTCTGACTCAATTTTCACTGAAAGCCCTGGTTGAAATACGCACAGTGAGTGAAATCACATGCACATCGCATGATATCACGTAAAAGATCGATAAGCCATTTCAATGCTGTGGCATCCAATCAAGTTACGCCATTTCGGTCACGTGCATGCCAACTATTGAGTGTCCAATATCGTGTAATATAGGCTTGCACGTGACCGAAATGACGTGATTTGATTGGGAGTCAACGCAAGCGTCTCGGGTGGTGAATAACAATGCACGATGTTTGTTGGTACCCGTTAGTTCCAAGAAGAAAACGATCATTGGCTTGGTGCTAATCGTCACCAGTCTCTTGGGAGAATGCACGGCCTCGTGTCACTCAGGAATGATGAGGGAGTGTTCCGAGAGGTTCAAACTCATGGCTGAAAGCAGTGCCGGAGCTACTGGACGAGCATTGCTCAGATTGGAATGTAAAGGCGCTCAGGTTATGTTAATTCTAGTAATTGAATAAACGTAGGTAGCAAATTACTCACAAAATATATTTCGGACTCCATTCAGTCGCGAAGCGTCATGGGTAACGGTGTATTATAGATGTTTGCAGTAAACGTTTAAGGGGCCGAGACTGCAACCTGTTAAATCGTGAAAATTTTTAAATTTCTCCTCTTGTTCGAGATAGCAAGTAATCGGATTTATTTTCAGGATAAATTACAAAGATCTATCACGCAAGATTTACAGTTGTAATTTATTGATTAATGATGGTGTTAACCACAATTTATACAGATTTTTCTAGGCCTCGGAGAAACATGTTATAGCATCTGGTTCGGGGTTGGGAGTACGTTTCCAATATTTTCCCAAGAAAATCAGGTATTTTTCTGGTATCCGGCTGTATTACAGTAGCCTGTCATCTGAGAGGTAAGAGAAGGAGACTTGGCTGTTTATATAGTCCTGCCGTCTTATTCGTCCTCTTCGTCGTAAAATACACTTGATGGGATATGTTTATCTGCTGATATAGTAGAGCTAAAATATGAGAATTGTGTTCGCAATCTTGCTGTCAGTACTCCGTTTTAAGGGTATTTAAACTCAAGCTACACGGAACAGAGATAAGTCGAAACAAACGTTGAAATACTTGAAGATTGAACCGCAATTACGTGTTCGCTTGCCGCTTCATTACCATCTTAATTACCCACGACCAGCTCCCATCTGGCCTTGTAGCTCAGTTGGTAGAGCAACGGTGATCTGTTCCGGAGGTCGCGGCTTCGAATCTCGCCGGGGTCAGAGATTTTTCTCTTTCTCCGTGTAGGCCCATTTCCTTTCTAGGGCTATCGCTCAGAAGGAACTACTTGGGATAATTGTACAGCAATTTAACTTACCACATTTATATTATTATAGCTAATTAGTTAGTTAGTCAGTTAGTTAGTTAGCTAGTTAGTTAGTTTATCAGTTTTTTTGTTAGTTAGTTTGTTAGTTAGTTAGCTATTTAGTTAGTTATTTAGTTAGTTAGTTAGTTAGTTAGCTCGTTAGCTCGTTAGCTAGTTAGTTAGTTAGTTAGTTAGTTAGTTAGTTTCCTGGAGGTTGAAAACGCAAAATGGGATTGCGGCATTTGAGGAGAAACGCCTGGAAAATCTAGACTTGAAGAGAAGAATTAGAAAGGAAGGAGCGCAGAACCCATCTGCAAGCATTACCTGCCCAGTGTGTGGACGCAGCTGTGCCAGCGAGTTTGGGTTGCGTTCGCACCTAAGACGTCACTGAGGTCGTCTTCGTACAGCGATGTTCTCCAACGATACTTAGTTACTTAGTTAGCTAGTTAGTTAGTTAGTTAGCTAACTAGTTAGTTAGCTAGTTAGTTAGTTAGTTAGCTAGTTAGCTAGTTAGCTAGTTAGTTTGTTAGTTAGTTAGTTAGTTTGTTAGTTAAGTTAGTTAGTTAGTTAGTTAGTTAGCTAGCTAGTTAGTTAGCTAGTTACTTAGCTAGTTAGTTAGTTAGTTAGTTAAGTTAGTTTGTTAGCTAGTTAGTTAGTTAGTTAGTTAAGTTAGTTAGTTAGTTAAGTTAGTTAGCTAGTTAGTTAGTTAGTTAGTCAGTTAGTTAGTTAGTTAGTTAGTTAGCTAGTTAGTTAGTTAGCTAGTTAGTTAGTTGGTTAGCTAGTTACTTAGTTAGCTAGTTAGTTAGCTAGTTAGTTAGTTAGTTAGTTAAGTTAGTTAGTCAAGTAGTTAATCAGTTTATTAGTTAGTTGGTTATAATTAGTTAAGTAGTTAAGTCAGTTATAGTTTAACAGTTAATTAATTAGTTAAGTAGTTAGATAGATAGAGTAGTTAATCAGTTAATTAATTAATTTGTTAGTAAATAAGTCAGTTTTCCTTAGGGTGTGTTTTCTTATTTCTTTTTGTCAATTTTGTCATTTTAGCCAGCTTATTTCTTACGTCTTAATCATGTAATGAGCCCTGATGCACAATTTTAAGGTATAACGTTATTTATTACTATGTACAAGTTTAAGATGACTTGCTTTCCCATATCCACAGACCTCCCTGGATTGTATTGCAGAACATAAGTGCTCCACCCATATTGCTGATATCTTGCGGTACACCACTCTCCTCGATGGAGTCACCTATAAGAAAGCTGAGTGTCCCGACCTGGATCTTACAAAACTGAGGAAGAAAACAAAAGGTGCGTACTCTCGCCTCGCAGGGCCACAAAATTCTTGAAGCATTCCACCAAAACAAACAAATTTTGCATCGAAAAGATCTTCTCCCCGCTAAAGTTCAAGTTGTTGGCCACTAAGCGTATGTTTTGATCGTTTCAGGTTTAGCTGAAAAGATGAACACGGCAAATTTAGCCAATTTAGGTAAGTTCAACTTAGTAAAAATTGATCAACAATAGACCCTTCTCACGCTTTTGAAAACCTGATGTTAGCACTCTGTAAATGCCAGAATGGAAAGATCGGGTCAAAGTTAGTAAACTTGGGGATTTAATACTGAAAATAGTGGCACTGGTGAAGATTTTAAGAATAGAGAACTTCACAGAGAATGTATGCAATTTTTTCCGTTGGACGAATGTTGATGCCCTTCACATGCATATTATCATTCATTGGGCGCTTTCCATTCAACACCGAAGGTACCGGTTTGAGTTTTCGGTATTTTCGCTGGTCGAACGGAACGGGTTCATTTCTATTAAACTCCGAGTCAAGTCACGTGGGCTGAAATGGTGGGAAAAGTTTGCAAAAAAAACAAATCACAAAAATTACATTTGTGGTAAGTACAAACCGAATCTTCTGCACTTACCGCTTTGTGACTATCACACAGTTGTGGTGAAGGAAGGTTTCTATCTCAGAAGAGACAAAAAGCACTCGGAGTGATGATACTTGACAGTAATGTGACAGCGATGACAGATTACTCTAGTATCAGAGTGATGAGAATTGACAGTACTGTGACAGCGATCACAGATTACAGTAGTATCAGAGTGATGAGAATTGATAGTACTGTGACAGTGATGACAGATTACAGTAGTATCAGAGTGATGAGAATTGACAGTACTGTGACAGTGATGATAGATTACAGTAGTATCAGAGTGATGACAATTGACAGTAATGTGACAGTGATGACAGATTACAGTAGTATCAGAGTGATGACAATTGAGAGTAATGTGACAGCGATCACAGATTACAGTAGTATCAGAGTGATGACAACTGACAGTAATGTGACAGTGATGACAGATTGCACTAGTATCAGAGTGATGACAATTGACAGTAATGCGACAGTGATGACAGATTACAATAGTATCAGAGTTATGACAATTGACAGTACTGTGACAGCGATCACAGATTACACTAGTATCAGAGTGATGGCAACTGACAGTACTGTGACAGTGATGACAGATTACAGTAGTATCAGAGTGATGACAACTGACAGTACTGTGACAGTGATGACAGATTACAGTAGTATCAGAGTGATGACAACTGACAGTAATGTGACAGTGATTACAGATTACAGTAGTATCAGAGTGATAACAATTGACAGTACTGTGACAGTGATGACAGATTACACTAGTATCAGAGTGATGACAGCTGACACTAATATCAGAGTGATGACAGCTGACACTAATATCACAGTGATGACACCTGACACTAATATCACAGTGATGACACTTGACACTAATTTTACAGTGATGACAGCTGACACTAATATCACAGTGATGACAACTGACACTAATGTCACAGTGATGACAACTGACACTAATGTCACAATGATGACAGCTGACACTAATATCACAGTGATGACAACTGACACTAATGTCACAATGATGACAACTGACACTAATGTCACAGTGATGACAACTGACACTAATGTCACAGTGATGACAACTGACACCAAAGTCACGGATATGATAGCTGACAAGCGAACAAGTTTCACCCCAAATTTGCCACTGAAATATTTCAAAGTAACCAACCTGAACGTTTGAAATATATTGCTGTGTTTCGTTTGCTCATAGAGTCGATGTCTCTGGACAAGCCGTGCGCAAGAACAGTTCTGAAGTCCTGCTACGATGCGCTCACAAAGAAAATGATGGCTCATCACTCAGTGAACATTTGCTCCCTCGTTGAAGATTCCCTAAAATGCGTTAAAAACGGTGCACAAACATGTGACTCGCGATTTCTTCTCGAGTATATTGAACAGTTAAAGCCAATGTCTCAGTACATTGCAAACCTCAACAAACATAATAATATCTGCAAAGTTTAAGGTGTCATGAATCACTTTTTTGCCAAAACACTCCTTCAGATAAAAACTGGTAAAAAACATTCAAAATGTCATTACCGATATATTGGAAAAATGAAGGTATAATAAAAATAATTTCAGTTTAATCGAGTCCCGTGTCTTTTATTTCACTTTTAAAAAGTGTCGAAAAACTGACTTCAACACCAATAATAGGATGGACATTGACCTAATTCTGAATATGAGTACAGACGATGGCCAGGGGGTGGGTGCTCCCCGCCTTATTTGAGCCCATCAACAAATCCCAATGAAATGCATGCGAATGAATACATTTCCAATTGATGCTTCGTTTTCCCGCCCTTCCCCGGTTTCTTTAGTTCCCTCCTCTCGCCCCCCATTTCCTACGGTTCACGCCTTTTTTCTTTCTAATTTCACAACTCGCCCATGGATGATTGCAAGACAAGATTCTTGGCCTACTACTGTAAACGTTTTAGACACTTATTCATTCCTCACAATGTCCCACCCTTAGCTGAAAACCAAATCACGAAAGTTACAAAATATTCTACAGTAGAAAGTTTAAAAATCGTTCATCATAGTATCGGAATTCAGTCAAGAATTTGCTCGGAGCGAAAGACAGGCAAATGTAGATAACTTATTATTGATAAATGGTTTTCTGATTATATATATGGGGATATGTTTCTACGAGTCTCGAACGAGTCAGGCCGAATTTGCGAAACGTTAGGCTCTAATTTTGACCGAGGTTCGCTGTTCGTTACTATTTAGCAAATTTATCCTCAAATTGTTCTTAAATTGTTCTTATTTGCGTACTGTTCTTGTTAAAAAAAATTGGGTTTTTATTGACCTGAGCTTAAGCCAAACTTGTTCTTAAATTATTTATTATTTATGTTCTTAAATTATTGCTTTCGCAGTGAGCGAGCATGGAGCGAGTGAACGCGGCAGCAGAACTAATCCGTGCAATATATTATTTATATATATATAAATTCATGACCAGATAAATGCTCGTAAATGATGACCAAGTGATGATTTGTTTATTTTCGAGAAGTATAAGTGCATTAATTTTAAAAATCTTTTAATAAAACAACTTTTAGGCGTCGATTAATCGTACGACTCGGACTCTTCAGGCGTGTGCCAAGGAGTGCGGGTGCGATCGCACGCCTCTCAGTGAGAGGACTGTTTAGGTCCTAGCTTAACAAGCAAACTACATTGCAGTGGTGCATCCAGGAAGGAGGTTTGAAAGGGACCTGTCTTTCCCCCTTAAAATTACCCAAGGTAATACATTTTTCTGTAAAGATGTACTAACACTTACATGTATTAGCTACGTTTAGGTATCTAGTTCTTAACAACTCCCCATAACATGTAGGGTCCCTCAGGGTTCAGTTCTTGGGTCCCTTCTTTTTCTACTATATATTAATGATTTTAATAAGTCATCTGAAATTCTAGATTTCCATTTGTTTGCTGATGATTCTAACTTATTTTATTCTCACTCAAAGCTACAAACCCTTGAATTAACTTTAAATTACGAATTAAGCAAAATTCACGAATGGCTTTGCGCCAACAAGTTATCACTAAATATGAAAAAGACAAACTTTTTGCATTATTTCATCCTCCACAAAAGAAACTGAATGGCTCTTTTGTTCTTTGTCTTAGTAATAAAACTCTAAGTCAGACCAAGTCTATAGAATGTCTAGGTGTGTTAATGGACTGTCATTTGAACTGGAAAGATCATGTTCACAATGTTTGCAAGAAACTGTCACAAAGTATAGGTATTATATGCAAACTTAGACACTTTGTTGATATCAAAACATTACTCCAATTGTACTATGCCATGATTTACCCTTTTCTCACATATGGCTGTTTGGTATGGGGAAATACCTCATAATTCTAACCTCAAACCTCTTGAAGTCCTACAAAAGAGAACAATCCGCATCATAACTCTTTCCAAATTTGATGCTCATACTAGTCCTCTTTTTGTGCAACTAAAAATTCTGCATGTTTTATGTACCATTTCTCCAAGGGTAATCTCCCGAAAGTTTTTGACACGTTTTTTTCGACCACTGATAGCAGGCATAACTATAACACGCGTCTTGCAGCAAAATCCACTTTCTTGTTCCCATTAATTCGAACCAACTAGGGCAAATTCAATATGAGATACTCTGGCCCAAAAGTTTGGAAAAATATTGATGAATCTCTGAAACCTTTGAGTTTGCGCGGTTTCAAACAAGGTCTTAAGTTATATTTTCTTAACATGTATTAAAATCCTTAACCTGAGTTTTGGCAAAATGCTTTGTTCAAGTTTTTCAATTTCTCTTTTATGGATTTTGTGAGGTTTTTTTGTATGTTATTTTGGTTTTTTTTGTGTAAACGTATGTATCTTATATAGTTGACTTTTCTTCTTTTCTGTCCTTTTCTAAAATTTAATTACTACTTAATGGGCACCTGACTAGATTAGCTCTTTGTAGTTATTTCGGGTGCCCAGTCACCTAAATTTAGGTTAAATTCTTCATTTTTTAAAAATGTAAAGTTAATGTTAAAATGGTGCAAACAAATGTTGTTGTTGTTGTTGTTGTAGGGTTCAAAATTAACAGCGAAAAATCGGCAAAAGTCAGTTATTCAGGGTTATCGATTTCCAATTGTAGTTTTCTGTTGTATGAGTTTCAGTTTTGTCTCTCAACTACATCAGGTTTTTTTCCAAAAGAATTACAGACAATCTTGAAAGAGTTATTCACCTTCTACTATGTTTAACAGCCCTTGAAAAGCCTTGAAAGTGCTTGAATTTGGTGTTTTATTTTTCAAGGACTTGAGAAACTTTGATATTAGACTTTTTATCGCAAAAGTATAAGGCTGACAGTGTGAAAAGCTCCATTATTTTATAGTTAAGCAACAAAATAGTTCTTTCCTGTCTGAAAGTTTTGTTGTAATTGGTTTATCTAGACAGCAAGTTGATTGTTTTTGTGACTGACATTTACTTTAACACTTCAGGTCAGTCTGTTTCAGAAAAAGTCCTTGAAATTCCAAAATTTCAGTGTCTGAAATAGTGTACGAACTCTGGTTTAACAATCTATATTATTCTTAGCCAGTGCAGTTTCTTTAGAATCGTGTCCATTGCCAGGACAGTAATCTCGGCAAGTGATCACTAGTGTAAACATCAACTGCTCATCTCTGCAATGCACTAGGGCACTTGGTCTTCTTGCTTTGTACCTCAAGAAATATCCTGGCAACATGGATCCCGAACCTCTAGACTACCTGCTGCAGACACTTGGGTTCCCTCTGTCCTCCAATTCAGCTGTCCAGCGAATGAGTGCCGTGCTTCTTATCAGTGAGTGGGCTGCCTGTGACAAGGTAAATGTAAGAATACTAACGTGACAACTGTTGAGTTACCAGAAGTTTTCCATTTTGAGTTATTTTTAGTTTGGTATCAGGTGTTAGAAAATCAAATTAATGTTTAATTTCATCAAATGGGAAATACAATGTACTTCTATCGCATTCCTCAGAAATTTGACATAGTCCACCAATCCAGTGTTGTAAATTTTAGATTTTTTTTTATTTTCCTAATGTACTAATATTGTAAATCACCGTCAGGGTGCGATAACAGGGACTTTAAGAAACTGATGCGGCTACGGCTACGAGGAAGGCGCAAAACAAAAGGCTTAATTAACGAAGACAATTCACAGCACGTCGAATCCGAAGTTACAACGTGAAAACCATTGATTTGGGGTTTCTGGAGAACGTAAACGTGAATACACAAATAGTTCCGTTATCAGTTCTGTTTTACAACCAGAGTCTGCAGTTCGGTCGATTCACACACTTTCATAAAAAAAACAATAAGAAAGAATAGGTGGCAAACGAAAGAGTAAAGTAAAACAGAAAGCTGGTTTTCAGTAGACGTTGTCTGAGCCGTAGCCGTACTAGCTTCTTAAAGTCCCTAACATTTAAGGGGAAAAAAAGAGAGTTACCAGTGAAACACTCCAATAAAGAAAAAGATTAAATTCCAAAACCCATGTAACCAGTCTGGATGTGTGTTTGCAGGACTCTCAGTTCAGGTTTGTTTTAATTTTCCTCAATGCCTTGCAGGAGTGCAAGTGTCCTAATTCGACATGCCAACAGTTACTGACTATCCTTACAGAGCAGATTGTATACGATGAAATAGCTGTTCTCAACACCCGCCTACAAACTGATTGTCAGGTAAGTAACACCACCTGATCAGAAAGTTTCACATTTCTCCAGGAATGGAATCAGTTTCCAGCTCCATTTGTCTGAGCTGTAGAAAGTAGATGTATAATTATAATTATAATTCTTTTTAGTTTAAATTATCCTTTCCGGCTCTGGTTCACGCAATGTAGTGTGTTTAAATAGTAGTGTTTAAATAAAGTTGTTATATATTTATACACTTTCTTTCTTTGGAATTACAGCTTTGGATCGCTTGTTTTACGTTCGTTATACTTGAAATTTCCTCAGTTTATGTTAAACTTCTCATTTACTTTCATTGAAAATAGTATTGTTTTTCTCTTTCAAAAGTAATACACTAGGTTATCATTTTTTCTTTCCATGAAATTGTAAGGGCTTGGCCTAATTTTCGCGAATAGCCGGACAACAAATATCTGCTCTCATCCTTTGCAGGTTGACATTGCTTGTTAAAATCCGAATTTTCTTTAAAATCCTCGGCATTTATAAATCACTTACAGAACCTTGTACTGTATAGCCTTCCATCTTATTACATCACTGCGATCATATCCTAACCAGAACTACTCTCCGATCTGCCATCATCATACTGTACTTTTGGCTATAAGACTGCAAGGCATTATACCAAATTGTACCTAAAAATTACCAAACTATTACAAAAATATATAAGAAGATAAAAATACAAAACTATGAAAATGTTTCTAATATTTAGTGAATAAAATAAGTAAGAATTCTAAATGCTAAAATAAGTTAAATATCTTTTGAGTTTACCTAATGAAGATGTGGCCATGCACTATGCTTGGTGGGAGGTTCGTCCTGAATACTCCTTAAATCAACACAGTTACATACGGTCAACCATCTCCTCCTATCCACCACCTTTTTTTATACTACTGATATGGAACTCGATCCCAGAAGATCTTAAAAATTCCTCCTCTGCAGCTTCATTTAAAATAAATCTCACATGTAAGATATCTTTATCAGTTCAGAAAAACGTTTAACTATGTATATACACAACTTTCAGTGACAGCTTCAATTTATATCGGTAGATACCTTTATGTATTTACACAGGGTAGCTCGATCAGTCATCAGAAGACTTAGGCTGCTATCAAGAGAGGCCTGACGACACTAACTAACTAACGATTACAGTAATCATCATAAATGCTATGATTATCTAGAGTTTGGGCTTTTCCTGATTGGTTTTAGTTGGGTGTAAAAAGGTTTATACATTCATCAGGCGCCTTTGTTGTTGTTGTTGTTGTTATATTATTATTATTATTATTATTATTACTATTATTTTTCTCTTTCAGAGTTTACTCATTGCATTTCGTGAAAAGGGAATTGATGCTTCATCTGGAGTCCAGCCAGGGTTTGTAGGCCTTGTGTTGAATTGAAACAGCAATCTTTTGATATAACTTAAGTTTTTCTTAGTTTCATATTAAAGGGTATTCCAGTACTCTGAGTTTAATATAAAATTGACAATGCAAACGATTTTCCACTCATTTTGTTCAAAAATGCTTAGAAATGTGCAAGAATGAGCAATACCGAAGTATCTGAAGATTTCAGACGAACTAAAAGTTCTATCAGTGACGTAAAAACGTCTACCTGTGACGTCAGACTCGGGAACAATCAGGGCTCCTCGCTTCCGGCTTATGCATCTCGTGCAGAAACCTGTGAAGAAAATGTTTTGTTGAAATAAACTAATGCTTTGTGCTACAACACGGACGGATAAATAATTTTACTGAAGAAATGTGTTGAATGATTAACAGGATGGAGTAAAACAATATCTGTTCGAACCAGCTGCTGGCCAGTCAAGTCAACAGCAAACTTCAGTACTTATGATCGGGTATGTCTTATGAAACAAGGACGAGCAAAATTTATGGTAGACATCATCATGGCTCTTTGCAGAACTGCTGTCATATCAAACTCCCAAAATATGAATGGTTTCCTGGCGCTTCCGTATATTTCTTTAAGAACAAATTTTCATTGCTCATTTTCGTGCATTTCTAAACATAATCTTTGAACAAAATGAGTTGCAAAATCGTTTCTCTCAGAATACCCCTTAAAGCCCCACTTGCAACCAAAATGCATTGCGGGTGTTGACAAGTTCTTGGGTTTTAACAAATTTTGATATGAGGTGACATGAATAAATTTGATAAGATGTACATTACTTTTGCACAAATAAGTGTCGTACTTCACTATCGTGCTTTTTTGTGTTTGTTGAATGTCACCAGTTGTCACACGGTGGACGCAGCATCCCAACTTGCCACAGTGACCTTCACAGAGGCCATCAAGAGGCTTCCTATCACACAAGTTAAGGCAAGTTGCTGATAGAGTTCTTATCATTCTTATACTTCCTTGACCATAAAGCCACGCATACGAGACCCGAGCTTATTTATGTCCATAATGGGCTTTGGATGGGTTTATATTTGTTTACGTCAGACTAGCTAATTTCACCCCAAGCCTTGCTTCCAAACTCCAAACCGTTGTACATGAGCGAAACCCCAAAGTGGCAAAAATGAAAAGAATACCTAAGTGTTAACAGTGCATGTATGAACGTGTCAGATTTTGAGAAGAATTATATATAAATGAGGCTAAAGGGTTGAACTTTGAGCAACTTACGTACATATGGGGCTATAACTGAGGGACAAGTCTACCTACCTACCTAAGTCTAGCGTTTTAAGTTTGAATCTAACATTAATAGAGGGGCAGACTATTCCAAACCTTGCACGTAGGAGCTGCGCAGATTAACACATGATCTCCAAGGGGCGTCTTGGACTGAAATCGGGGGTGGCATAAATGCAGTCCTTGGTTCCTACTATGGTGGCTGTGTCGCCTCCTTCTCTTAACAGATACTAGACCACTTACGTTTTAAAATGGATAAACAGCGGTATTTTACGGTGTTGGTCTTGGCAATTTAGCTCACTCTTGTTTTGTTCCTGTAATAACTCGCAGCCAATGGAAGTTAAAAGGAAACATCTCATGGCTACTATCGGTCAGTTGCAGTATGAATTCCAGAAACTTCACACAAGGTTCGTCATCAAACATGCATTATTTTTTGTTATATGGTAAATTATTACTGATGATCATTATCAAAGATGTTTTTTATTTGAGGTGTTAAGGTT
>JAOEHT020603929.1:0-15833 GCA_025448195.2 Parazoanthus atlanticus | reverse complement strand
CTCATCTAATTCTATATTTACTACAGACTCGGATTAACTAAAATGTACTTTTGTCTTGAAAAAAGGTAAAACAGGTTACCAGTATAAGTCTTATATGTTATTATTATTATTATTATAAATTTAGTAAAACGGTTTGTTATACTTGTAAAGACGATACTGAAACAATTACCAGATGTAATTTAACTTGTTGTGATGCAGGATTTTTAAAAATTTGGTCCAAATTCCTGATATTTTTATGCATTTTTACTCTTAGCGTTTCCTGTGACTTTTAAATTAGTTTAACCAGAATTTGACGTGCACGTTGTTGATACTTAGGATACGACTGAGAAACCAGTTTTGTACGACAAGAAAACATTTCAATGTTTTCTTTTTATATCAGTGTTGCCTTAGTCATGCTCACTTGCTCTTTACACACCCTTTAACCCTATCTGGACCGGAGAAAGATTCCCTTCCTTTAGTTTGTACTATAAAACTCGTAAAATTATCTGCACATATTTTGAAGTTTTTGTTGCTTCACATGGATTCGTTTTGTTTTCTAACTGATCACTAACACTCTTTTTTTACTTGTTTTCTGACTGATCACATACACGTTTTGACAATTATGAAATGCAAGAAGCCGGGATTTCTCTGTATGAGGAAAGAACCATCATGAAGTTGACTCCCGCTATCTCGAACCCTCGCCAACTCGAACTAAATTCGTTCTCTTTCAAGTAATTTTCTTACTAATTTACTCCCAATAACTCGAACCCTCGATAACTCGAACCCACGATAACTCGAACCTTCCGCTAACTCGAACTAAATTTGTTCTCCCATAAGTTATTTCTTACTAGTAGTCTCCCGATAACTCGAACTTCCGAATCTTGTTCCGTTTCCTTTGAAGATTTGCGTTATCGAGATTCAACTGTACTTCGAAGGTCAACTGATTTCAGAGCCGGTAAGCTAACATGTTTCAACCATTGTTCCTGTTATTAGGGA
The DNA here is from genome assembly GCA_025448195.2 of Parazoanthus atlanticus. NCBI lineage: Eukaryota > Metazoa > Cnidaria > Anthozoa > Zoantharia > Parazoanthidae > Parazoanthus > Parazoanthus atlanticus. The sequence goes on along the minus strand of JAOEHT020603929.1, from coordinate 14,858 downwards.
AGTAATTCTTTAAGTGCTCTGTTGGAATTGGCCGAGCAGTCTATCCCCAGCTTGCAATATCATCGTCATGAAGACTTTGTACCAGAGGCAGTCGGTTTGTGCAGCAGTGCTATGAAGCAAGGACTAAACAACCCGGTTCACATCAGAAGCTGTTCAGAGATACTACTTAAACTACTGGCGTTCCCGATTGCGACCATCCGTCAGCAAGTGTATAGGTATCTGATTTGGTGTTTTTAGTTCCATTTCTATCAATTTCAATCAGTTTTTCTATCAGCTAGTTTAATTGGACGGAATTGCATCGTGTTTGTTAGCCGCTAACTGCACGTGGCCCTGGATTCTGCAGTTTTAATTTCACCGTAAACTATACCTAGATTTCTTGCACATTCTCAGGGTCTGTACGGATCATGGCAAACCGTGAAAGTTATGGAGTTTCACAAATTTGTTTTCAGGGACTGGAAAGTTGTGGAAAATGAAAATTACTGTATAAAAGATGTTTATGAACGAGCAGTGTATGTGGTCAGGGAAAATTAAAGTTCAGTTAGGAAAAAGGCAGAAAATTTGTAATTTACGATAATTGTAATGATAGTGATAGTGATAGTGATAGTGAAAAGAATAATGATAATGATAATGATATATAATGAGAATGGTAATGGTTATGGTAATGATAATGGCGATAGTATTAGTATTAGTGTTAGTAATGGTAGTGGTAATGGGGATAGTAATGGTAATAGTAATAGTAATAGTAATAGTAATAGTAATAGTAATGTTGTTTTATTAGCAACACAGAAGTTAATACACCATTTCGCTAATGGAAAATTTTGCTAAATCTATTCCCTTGTGGGGGCTAAAAGTCATTACTCAGTCAAATTTGGACTCATTAATTCAACATAGACATCACATTTGTCCCCCACGATGGAATTTTGCATTAGCGAAATGGTGTACTCATAGAACTGGTACTTGGTTTGTAACACTCATATAGTTACAGATTGAGTAGGAACGACGCGTCTTTGTACTTGTTTAGGACATGCCTACGAGTTACAAAGACTGCTCTTAAGATTAGCCACGTGACCCAGCCAATGTCCACTGCAAGTCAAGCAGCAGCGTTTATCATTGAACCAACCATTTTGTATCAAATCAGTGCATATGGGCTACATGACGATGATAAAAAGGTTGGCAATTTATAACATAATTGTAAGTAAATCCATCAGAAAATAGTAATAGAGTTAAGCACTCGAGTAAAGCAAAATTAACAGACAGCCGTTTTATAGCCACAGGTTTTTATCACGACTAAATATTAATTGAATATACGGAGTTCTTGAGTGGCTGGGGTTTTATTTAGAGATATAAAACGAGATATGATAGCTAATTATCGCATGCCTTATTTGAACAAAATGTTATTTGTCAGTCTAGATTGATACATGTAGATATTCTTTATAAATTGATTGTCTTTACTAAAACACCTGGGCCCGGTTGTTCAAAGCCCGATTAGTACTAATCCTGGGTTAACTCTTAATAAAACCTATAGAGTTATCCCATGATTAGCACTAATCGGGCTTTAATTCGCTTTGGGCCCAGGTTTATGGTTACATTAACTGAATTTATTGGTTTACAGTGTACAGAATAATTGCAGAGATTTAAGCTTTATACAAATTACTTAATACTAAACATTGAGTTACTGGAGACTCTTACAAAAGGAATTGAAATATTATGTTATTAAAATTGTTAGCGCTGGCTATTTTAAAATAGCTTTATGGCGGTTTGTTTTGCATCATGGTAGTGTAGGCAATGTATTTATTAGAATTTACATAAATATTGCTGTCTTCTGAAGTTTTATTCAACCTGGGCAGTATATATGTTACAGTTTTGTGAGTCTGTAAGAATGCAGCTCTATTGTCTTGTTTATCACTCTTAGGTGGAGGAGCTAGCAGTGGATCTGTTGACAACGCTTCTACTTGGACGGATGAGCATGAGCTGCCATTTGTGGAAACAGCTGCTCCAAGCAATAATCCCCTCTCTTCCCTTTCTCCAAGCCTGTACTGGCGTTGATCCATCGCTGGACCAGTGTGTTGTAGAGCTGATGGAAGCAGGTGGACCCGGTGACAATACCTTTACTGCTGACGGTGATATAGTGACTTTGCCCGTGATGGAGCGCTTCCGAGTTGCGTTGCGGATGATGTTTGTGAAGAATTTACAGCTCCGTACTAGGGGACTTGCCGCTGTCACATGGTATCTCACCAAGGAGCAGAAAGATGTTGGGCAACGTGGACTATTCTCCAACACCCTACCCGATAACCTGCAGGATCTGTTTATTGTGAACCAAGTGACCAGCTCAGTACACACCCATGTACCTGTATCACACTCGCACTTTGGTAAGAGTGAGGTAAGGTGTATTTCTACTGATATGTAAGTCCTTCTACTTTCCTTGTTTTCTTATATGTGCGAGATTAGTTTTCTCATGCTTAATATTTACCCACTGTGTTTGTACCGCGTTTGGCATAGCTTTGTTAAGATTTAGTAAAGATACATACGATTTTCGTCAGTCCGTAAGGTAAATTTGTGTTTGCACAACACTCGCACTTAGACCAAGTTAATTTTAGCGAGATAAAGAAAGTTACTCAAGTTCAGTGTATAGTAATAAATCTATGCTTTTTAGTAAGAGAGGAAGTATACATGTTAGATTTGTGAAGGAAAAGCTAACTTCATTGATGTTTGGATTTCTTAGCCTAATCAAACCTCTGTTCTGCAGAAATCAATGAGCTAAAATAAAAATAGGCGCATGGTTGACTTACTCTCAATTAATTCCTTCAAAAGAATACATCTAGTTACGTCAGTGAATATTTCTGTTACATTATATGATTAGTTACTGTACGTGTTTCGGTGTTATTCACTGGATGTGTTCACAAGAATAGCGGACACAACACCCCTTCATGTATTCATGTTCTCTCCAACAGGTTTTGAAGCTGTTTTCAATCTTTAACGATCCAACAATGGACTGCGAACTGAGAAAGTCTTCAGCAGAACAGCTGGCCATTATACTACAAGGTACGCATTTCATTCACTAGCCGTTTGTGTCTCCCTGGTAAAAATAAATATAAATTACTCATTTTTGGTAAAATATTTACCTGTAATCAGGCACTCTAGGGAGAAAACGCTTAAGAAGAGTGCATAAACAAGAAGGAAAGGGATATGAGAGAGAAGGTCTGATGCAAATCACGTCAACTTCTTATTGAACATCCAAAATTTGGATGTTGCTCTGATTGGTTGTTTTACAATAGGCAATATCGAGCATTCTAATTGGCTTATTAAAAGAGGATTTGTTTTCGCCCCGCTTCGACCTTTAGACCTGATTGCAAGTTGGTACCGAAAACGGGATTTTTTTAAAGAAGAAATGTGTATAATTTCAGCTGACCTTCCCTGTTTATAATTGTTTTGTTCTGCTGCTCATGTGATATCAAGGCGTGTAGTTTGTAGTTTGTAGTTTGCTTGACTTGTATGTATGTATGTATGTATGTATGTATGTATGTATAATGGGGAAAAGCGTTGATGTCATCATCTACGTTTACAATTGAGAGTGTTATACTTGTAGATTGGAGCAATGTGTAAGTGTTCTAAGTAGCTAAAACTGAAAAAAGATTTTATTTCTACTCTTGTTTTTCAACTGGTGATTGTGTTGTTTATAACATGAAACTTTGAGTACTGGCAGATCAATTGTGTTTTCAATCTTTTAAAACTACTTTGTACACTGTTACTATATGTATGTACGTAAATATATGTGTCTGTCTGTCTGTCTGTCTGTCTGTCTGTCTATCTGTCTGTCTGTCTGTCTGTCTGTTTGTAAGTGTATTGTTAGTCTTATCTGTTCCATTAAGGTGGCTCATACCAGTTTTATATATATTTTGCTGATCATTTTATTCATATGTCAGGGCCGTTCATCGCAATCTGTTGCTTGCTTATTATATTAAAATAATTCTAAATCTAACCGACCATTATACTGTTACTGTAATTTTGGGTTTCCATGGCAACCCTATAGACCCTCAAGTGGACCCTGTTTCTAGAATTTAAGAGATTTACACAAAAACAAACCTGGTGACCCCCACTTTTATGCACTTGTTGTGCAATGAGCAAAGTTTCAAAAAATTGTACCGTGGCAAGTGTTTTCAAATTAAGAAAATGAGAAATGTCAAATAATTCTAAAAGATGATGGTGTACTTTTTTGTAACTAACTTAAATTAACTATATTTTAACTTTGCGATAAATTTTCATTAAAAGAAGTGGGATCCATTGGACTAGTTTTTTTTGCAATTGTCCTTCACTGGTAGCTTCAAAATCCCATTAGGCACAGAATCTGGAAATTACATGCTTGATGGATACTTCCACATTCATCGTTTGTGTAGTCGCTGGCTAACCTGCCGGAGGTGCAATGGTCTTACTATGTGGTCAGTAATCTCAGTCGACAAAGTAGATCAAACATGTGATGGAATTGCAGCTCGCTGGAGCCTAAAATTATTTGCACCAAAAGTGTGAATTGAACATTTACAAGAACTTATAGTTAGTAATAGTGAATATTTCTTAATTTGAAATTCTGAAATAATTGCCGTTGTGGAGCTGATCAGTTAGAACGAAACAGCGAGCAGAATTGAGAGTCTAAACAAACATTTAGCTCATGTTCGACTCATACTTGACTTTGCGTACCGATTCCTCAACATTGTGAATGCAGACATATCTGTTATTGAAGTTGAGAGAAATTTGCTTTCTACTAGCCAGCAGAGACTGTTAAAGCAAATACCAGAATACCAGCAATTTTTATGGGGTTGAGATGGTACAACTGCAATTCAAATTTTTGGCTTACATGTACTGTTCCTGACTGGTTTAATTCTGCATCATTTGGTGGCGTTTTCTTGCAGGTAAATAAAATTGTATTTGCTTGTCGAATAAAAAGTGTAGATTCTACACCTAATGGATATTAAGGAAACTTATAATTTACCGTGTGTTGACTTGCTTTTGTGTGAACATTGTATTCCTTGTCAGTATCATCCAAAACTAGAAATAAAGCTCAACATTGTAAATACAGGAAATTTAGGGGAGATATTTTGTTTTTGCTCGTGTTTATAGTTTTCATCGTCATCGCTCGTGATTTTTTATCTGTGTCGGTGAGTCGATATCCTGCATAAAAATGGTGACTAAACAACTGTTTCTCTCTACTTGCTCTTCTAAAAAAGGTTTCTAAACTAATTGCCACCTTGATCTAGTTTTAACTTTTTGAGGAGAAACCGTGCACTGTATTTACGAAAAATCATACATCTAGCTGGGATTCGTGTTTTTCTGGCCCACGTGTGCTCTCGATTAAAAACGTACGTGGGTATTGCATGCGAGAACCCAGGTTCCCCTTGGTCAAAAATAGACTGGCACGAGCCACCTTAAACAACACCCAAATCTAGTTGCAGAAGTATGTACATATCAAACTGGACTTGAAAACGTTCTGGAAACTAGCATTAGATAGTATACCCTTCTTGTGCAGCACATGTTTTCGTACCTTTTCCTTTTCTCGTTGCTTCACTTGATTAGTATTAATCATGTATCATTTGTTTTTCTCTCGTTTTGTTTCTTTGTAATCTTATTCCATGACTGTGTTTGTTACCAAACTACAACTGATATGTATTTATGCAATTCTAGTATTTTTTTGTTGCTTAGCTTGGATTAGTTTTTACTACTTCTGAGCAACTTTTACCTATCATTTTTGTTATATTTTCTCCTGTTTGTAAACAATCTATTAATTAAATATGCTGAAGAAAGAATCAGCGCTCATCAAGGAAGTGTTTCATTAAGGCTAAAATCTGAACATTTCCTTGATAGAGAAAGTCTGTACTCCAACTGGGAGACTTGCCCATGACCCAAGGTGAAAGTGAAGCCACTCAGGACAAAACGGGACAAAAGAATCTGCACCTTGGACAGGTACAAACATGATGCAACAGTGGTTGATCAAGGGTTCTACATGATAAATTGATTTATCATATATATTAAATAAGTTTTCATGTTTTCTTCTGTTGAAAATAGTTGATATTGCCCAAAATTGTCATGTCAATCTGAGTTTCTCTAATGACACAATATAGAAGGATCTTGTGGTTTTTAATTATCTTTGTATTGGGATTGCAAAATAGTTGGCAGTTTCTGTTACATGTAGTTTATCACTTACCTAAAACCAGAAGGGGGCTTATTACTGAATGTTGGACAAAAAACGTTATTCTGACCGACTTTCGCAATCGCAGGTGCGAGAACATGGTGAAAAGAGGATTTTCCAAAAGGTATCTGCTGAAAATGGACAAAAATGGCCTCATTTTCTCTTAAAATCGCCCAACTTCAAACCGCCGTAACTTTGGTTTTGGAAATTGTTGCGCTTTTTTTTTAAAAGACAGGGAATTCCAAGATCTTTCATTTCAGCGTAACAGTTTTTTCTAATCGATTTTACTTTGCTCAAAAATTGCAGTTGAAATGTTGTACCATAGCGTGATTTTAACAGCCTTTTCCGGTCAGTTCAGTTAACCTCATGTTTTGTTTAAAACACGCGACTTGCATCTATCGTTTCCGGTCTAAATCGATTAGCAGACACGTTGGCGAGTCTCTGGATTTCGCTTTGTTTCAAAATGTCCAGGATATTTGGGATAGAGCGATTTTCATTTGACCTTGAAACGAAAAGAGGCGAACCGAACGCAAACCGAGTTTCAGGAGTTTTGATTGGTTATGCGAACACTCGGCGAACACGCGTGCCATCTTATTGGATTTTGGAACATGTTCATTTTTCTTATTTTGAACTATTGTAAATCTGATAATATTTAAGGTTTTAACAATTGTAAAGCGCTGTTGGATATTTAAGAAACAGCGCTATATAAATTTTATTATTATTATTATTATTATTATTATATGACGCTGTGTTTTGATTTTGATTTTGATTTGTCGGGTGTACACAACCTAACAAAGTTTCGTTTCAACAGACTATGAACGCACAGCTACAGTTTGTAGGCCCTTTTTAATTGGACAAACGAACAGTTAGACTAAAAACAACTAAAGTGTTGCTGTTTTTATCTTTCCTGGCATTAGCAGATGAAGCAAAAAGTAAACATGTGGTGAACGAGTTTTTCAAGGTCAAACGAAAATCGCTCTATTCAAAGAGTTACAAGTTTTATAAGAGCTTAAAAGAGGTCAGTTGGGGAGAGCGGGACGGGGTCCCTTGTTATCGCACCACTTATCGCGGGCAGTCACCTTTTTGAAAATCCAGCCAGAGATAGACGGACGGCCGGCTGGCCAGATGGACGGACAGCCAGATGGACGGACGGACGAATGGACGGATAGATATTTATAGTTGTATAAAAGTGAATTGGAGGAAGGCAAACTTCTCACTGGTCCAAACTCCTATTTTAAAATGTTTCGGACTTGAGTCCTTCATCAGATAAAAAAAATATATACAAAGTTAAAAATCTCATGTTAAGAAATGTTCTAATCGTTATATACACTCATCATCCATTGCCATCTATGTAACAATTATGTTTGTTAATCTTATTAATTTTTTATATTTCAGCAGTCATCTTCATCAAAGAATCTACAAGATGAAAATGATCAGTTAAAGCAAAAACTTAGTGAAGCAAAGTAAGCAGCTAAGCTTTGATTAGTTTACAGTTTACATTCAGGATACAGAGAGGAGAGACAAGCTGCCGCACAATCATCTGGAGTACATCCTGTGGGGGAAATGTAACTCGGGTTCATTGGATCAGATCTCGTTTAATTTCGAAAAAGAAATGCACATCATTTTAGTCGCAACATATGAAAACAATTCACTCAAGAGTCTTGCTCTTTGGCAAGTTTGGTTTGCATCGTGTAAATAATATCAGCATTGCAAAATGGCTTGCCCCCAGATCAGGAAGACTCTGGATAAATCCACATGATTATTTTTGTATCTTATTAGGAAAATGGAAAGATTCACAATTTAAAGTTTGTATAATATATATATATATATATATATTATTCATAAAAAATTAATACTAATAAATGGATAAAAATGGTTAAAACATGTAGAATTGGCTAAAACTACAATTTCGAATACTTATAGCCGACATGTTTTTATTGTCAGTTTTTATTCATTATATTAGTATTTCATACTAATGCTCTGCATTTTTAATGTATTTGGCTCCTTCTGAACGAAGTGAACAATTTTACACAGTGACACACAGGACTGCAGTTTTAGTAAATTCGCCATCAGCATAATTGTACTATTCTGTTCTATTTTGGTAACAGGATACAGGTTTTAAAGGCTGATTGTCAACAACATGAGAAAGCTTTGAGGGAAGTTTTGGTAAGTCAATAAAATAATTCCAAAAGACGTCTAATGACTTTGCAGAACTTTGTGCGCTTAAATGTCTGACATTAAGACCATTGTTCACTTGCCTCCAGGAAATTGGCAAAGCAAGAAACAATGATTCAGTCTCTGTTGCAATGAAAAGAAACTCTACAGATGACAATGACAGGTAAGCATTTTTTGTTGGGTTGTTTGTGCAATTCAACTTGACTGCATGTTTCACAACAGGTAGCCCACGCTGTCAGTTAGTCCATAAGCAGTTCTCTGCTATCTTGGATAGCTCATGAGAGAGTTTGTATGGACAAAGTCAGATAGCGATAGAATTCCACAAAAAAAGATATTCAACAAAATTGTTGTACATACTTGTTTACTGCACATATTACTGTCCCTTTGCGAGTTTTGGGTCCAATTCAATTTCTTGATGTTTCGATTTTGAATTTTCCCTCTATCATGAAATAGAAGGTAGTTCGATTCTCCGTAGTTTCTCGGATGGTAGTTGACAGCACCGTGACAGATGTGGCAACACCAATGATGTGACAGCGATAGTATTGCCTTGATTGTAGTGTTTTTACTGACTGCTTTTTTTGCCGTTGAGCTTAATATTAAGTGGATATTGCCTCGTTTATTCAGGTTGTCTGCAGAAATAACCCAATTAAAGGAGAAGTGTCTGAAATTGGAAACATTATGTGGTAATTATCTTGATATCTTGTAATAAAATTATTATCTGTTATTATTATCCGTCCGTGGACAGGGACGTGAAGCCGTTGGTCTAGTTTCTCGACGTTCTATCAGGGGACTTAAAAGACCCCACACACTTGTCGGTAGGAGTAGGCTAATGCCGGTGTTGTGGACTGTCACCTCCTCCCCTACAACAATTGTACTATATCAGGACTCCATTTAAACTAGCCATGCTAAATTGGATGCTCCTGTATAAATATTGCTTACAAAATATTGCTTACATCTATAACTTGCTAAACATTAGACATAAGTAAATGCTGCCAAATGTAATCAAGATTTGTCTCAAGAAGCACTCATAGTCAGTTTTGTGTGATAATTTGTTTACCCTAGTAGAAGTGTGAAGTTTTATTGGCTGTGATCACACTTAGTATTGTAACCTTTTGTTTATTTTTTGTTATGTGACGAAATCCGTTGTAAACTATAGTTGCACTACATATTGTGGTCCTAATCTCAACTACAGTGATGTTTGGCTATCAAGTGTATTTAAGAAGAGTAAACAAATTTTGTATTTAACAGTATTGCAGTCAAGTTATTTTGATCTTCCTGTAAGCTGCATGATAAAAGCAACAGGTAAACAGCATGAAGCAAAGCGTTTGGCCGAAACCTTTCATTTTCACGAAACGTTACAATCTGAATCGTTGTATGCAGGTGAGTTTGTACGTTGATAATACTAAAGAGCCATTTTACATTCGTGCCAACTCCCAACACTTTTCGTGGAAGCGTGAAGCTAAGTCTTTCCATTTGATTCATGCTAATTTGTTGAAGCGACCTGAAACAAAAGCACATGATTGTTTAATGCTTCACTGTTTAACTGTAGTTAGATCTTCTGTTGTTCAAAAGAAGTGAAGTCTAAAATTTCTGAGTTCAGTTACGCTCAACATCCGAACGGTCACATTACTCAAACTGATAACTACAAAATGACAGCTGGTGATATCAGTTAGATGTGTAGGCAAGTCGAACTATAGAAAAACAAATGTATTCATACGAAACATGTGCTCTTGCACTGGAGCGAGGCTCCTAAACACCACATTGAGGCACCGTTCTAGAGTTACCTTTCACATATAAGTGTTCATGGTTGAAATATAAGAAGCGTAACTGAGCAAAATGTCAAAGTTTCAAATCTGTGTCCACGGGATGACTGGAATTATTTTAAAACAAACAAATTGTTAACATTTGTAGCAGCTAACAAAAAACCAAATCAGCATTCAAAAGATTGATCTGCATGATCCTTGTTTTACACCCTGCCACTCCTTGTTACCTTGGCAGGAATAGGATCTTGGGTTGATTCGCCACCATTCTGCTGCCTTTTGTGTGCTGCTGGAACCGTAATGTTCTGTTGGGAGGAACGTGGTGGTGGTATCGGTGGCAGAAGCTGCACTTCTGCTGCTTCATTCACTTTCAGGAGGTGCCTTCTTTTTCATCTATACTCCTGTCCTTCTGCGTGAACGATGTACGATCTGGGCTGTTCTGATGGGGACTGTATTACACCTAGTTGATTGTAACCCTATCGAGACTGCATCTACACAACATCACCACTTTGCAGAGTTGACAGTGAATCCCCAGACTTCAGGGTTCTTTTCTGCACTAGTTGATCATGGACTCTCTGTGGGTGGATTTCTTTGGGCTGTAGTAATGTCTCAGATGTTGGTAGGGGTAATTTCATTCCTCTTGACATCAGCAATGGCGAACTCAGTATGTCGTCTCGAGGAATGGTCCATGGCCACTATAGACCTTGGTTTGGTTGGGATTTCATGCATTAGGAATGGCTCTTTCCGTTGATGTGCTTTGCAACTATTACAGGTGGCTACTAGCTCATCAATGTCTGCTTTCATTAAAGACCAATAGAAGGTATAACATGCTGTAGTCGATTCTGCACCTGAAATACTGCCCTGTAGTTGCTTCAGGTAGACAAACTTCAATGATGTTGGAACTAAAACTTCTCACCTTTGATGATAACCCTGTCATGTACAGATAGCTCATCCCAAAACATGAATCAGTTTCTCAGATCTGGGTGAACGTCCCTCTGGTGTTCGGGCCAATCTTTCTGAATAATACAGGCAAGTTTTTTTAAGACTGGATCGGTAGCGGTTTCCCATTTTAGCTGCTCAAGCTTTAGTGGTGAGATTGGAATGACTACCATTTCTAATATCGTCGATAATACACAGGGATGATTCATCTAAAGAGGCACGTGGTAATGTGTCTGCAATATGGAGCTCAGTCGCTTTCTTGTATACGAATGTGAGGTCGTATCTCTTTAGTTGAATCAACATCTTCTGAAGCTGAGGGGTTTGGTAGGTTTGTTGATAATATGGAATTTTAATTTGTGGACTGATCTACTGATATGGCAGTCCAATTGCAGATTTCGGTGAATTTCTTTTTTAAACATTTTGGATGCTCTCGTTTGTCGCCAGATGCGTATGGGAAGGACTTTTCTTGTTCTATCGCTTCACTTCCTGACAGGTTTAGGAGAATATATGCCTGCGTTTTCTCTTCTTTATCATTATGCGTAACGGTGATGAATACATATACATCTTATTCCTGCTCGATTTTATGCCAGTTCTCGGTCACATTGCCTTCGAAGGACAGTGGACCGGGCTTTGAAAACCCCGCGTCTGCCATTGCGATATATTGTACGTTCTAGCTAAGGTAAGAAGTATAAAACAGGAAGAATTTGACACTTAGCTTTGCGCTTTCTCTTGAAGCATGTATCTGACTTCTGACACCAAGTAAAATATGCAAACAAGCCAAACTATAACAAAGCAACAACTGTATTGTATTCCAAGGTGGCTGCCAAACAAAAAATGTGCTCTTGCACTGGAGCGAGGCTCCTAAACACCATATCGAGGTACCGTTCTTGAGCACTATCTACAGCATCAGCGAGGTTGCTGCAAAACAGTGAATCTCTTAAAAATGCTCCTTCATCTATATAAATTGTACAACTTAGCGTGCCATTGGCAGTCTTACAGTTCTTAATATGTTTGTGAATCTAGTACATACAATAGATTCAGAATGATTTAGTGGGTTAGCATGTGGTAGCCCTTGATATACCAGGTATTTACATTTTATTATATTAATTTTATACTCCATGTCATCCCCAACAAGAAAAAAACTTATTGCACCGAATAAGTAAAGAAAAGAAACTTATCAACTTATCTAAAATTGTAATCAGGACATTAAATGGGCAGCGGTGTAAGGTAGCTAACTAAATGTAAATGAAGAATAGTTATCAACGTGATACTACAGATAAAGCTTAAAATGTGCATTGAAACACTGCGCAGTGCATTAAACAATTTCGTTATCTTTATTTATCTTTTCTATGTTTTTACAATGTTAAAATAACATTGTCTGTCTGTCTGTCTGTCTGTCTGATTTAAGTTAACTAATTTAAGTTGTTGCTTTGTTTCCACGTGCTTATTTTTGCACGAAAGGGAGCAAATTCAAGATGGCGTCAATCTTATGAATAACTTGTACACAACACATTTAAATCAAAAGTTGAATTTTAAAACTGTGCTAACTGGTATTGCAAGTGAATAATCCTTATGATGAATGCACCTTCTACTAAATGAATAAAACGAAAAAATTTTCTCTTGTAACAGTGAAAGGACAGAATGAACGTGAGAGACTTTTGCGAGATAACCGGGCACTTTCCCTCCAGCTGGAGAAAGCTCTGGAGAAGGAGTAAGACTTACCAGTAGTTGTGTTGCATTGTGTTAGGCCTTTCGCATTTTCTTTCCAGTATTTGTCGATGAGAATTAACAAACTTGGGTTTGTTAGTTCATGCAGAGACGCAGCAGAAAGTCTTAATTTGGAGCCTGCAACTTATAATCTTTGGTGCAAAAATTGTGGGCTTGTTATTAAACACTCCCGACTGCTCAAACAACAATATTTGAATGTCAAGGATTTGCATTGCTGTAGACAAATATATTTTTTGATCTGCAAAAGGTTCAACATCAGCGTTTTTGCATTGATATTAAAATGTTTTCAAGAAAGCTACCGGTTGAAAGAAGGGTGCCTGCTATGAAAACCAGTCTGCCATGGCAACGTCAAATCACGTGCGTGGAATTGTTTTGGAACATGCAATACTGATCATCTCAAGCTTGGAGAATTAACATGTACTGGTGACCGCTCAGTGAAGATTGCAACATAATTGTGTGGTTCTCTACGGTTAGTTATTCCGCAACGGACAGACAAGTTTGGGGAAAAATGAGGATGGCCTTGCACGAAAAATAATAAATCGAATGTAAGAGCTGTAAGTTTGAATAACCACATTAACTGTAGATCAATACCACAACTTCAGTATTAACAGTAATTAAATAAAGTAAAACTAACAACTATAACCTTAATACTAATAAAATAACTTCAACACTTCACAGTTTAATTACGCCAGACTCTAACTCTAATATAGTTAATGCTGCATTCAACAAACGTCTAATCGTAAATTATTTTCAGTTATGTGACTGTATTAATCGAACATACTGTAAACAATATATACTGTATGTTTGTAAACGATTTGTTTGTATGGATATAATGTTCATTGATAGTAAAGATGGCAGGAAAAACCGTGTCTGACGTGTTCTTTACTATAACCATATAACCTCATTCAAGAATAGGTGGAAAAGTCCTATTTCCACAACCTTGAAATGGAACATATGAATTAGTGGTCTTTCTTCGTTTGGGAAAGTGAGCGACCACCTTGTATATTTAGTCGTAATTTGTTTATCATTCAGGGCACCAAATGCTTTGTAAGTCATGACCTTGCTCTTACCTTCCAGCAATCAGACCAGAAATGTAGAGAATTTGCAAGTGGAACTAGAGCATATCAGTGAAGAGCTGGCAAAGTAAGTGACCGTTGGTTGTGAAAGAGCTTCGCATTTAGTTGAGCCGTGCTAATGTTTGCTTTTCACTCAGAGTTTTGAGTCTCGGTAAAATATGTTTTCAATTTCCCATTAGCTACACTGTCATGTAGAATCGTATTTTTCTTCAGGGAGCTTTCGTTTTGATTAAGTGGGTTCCCGCAATACTTAATATCCCGGTTGCATAAATTATCCACAGCTTTAGAATGAAAAGGTAGTTTGTAGAGGTAAGAGAGCAGCATTTTGTTTGTTTAGTTACTAATTGGCACATCAAGACGGAATTAGAGTCTAAGTTGTAGGCCGTCACATACCGTAAACTACCGAATATAGGCCCCCTCCGAATGTAAGCCCCCAAATCTAAAAGGCAAGATTCCTTCCGATTATCAGCCCCCTCCCCGAATTTAAGCCCATTGGCTTATATTCAGAGAAAGCCTAGTAATTATCTTTAAATAAATGTAAACCAATGTGACTTTACAGCTATTGCTTTATTCAAATACGGTTAACTGGGTTATTGCCAGTATTTCAGAGTCTTTGAAGACAATTAATATGGCCGTTTAACGTGTTAACGTTTGTCTACTGTCTATTTGAAGTTAAAGATTTTGAGACCCAAAATTCCATCCGGTCATATGCCCAAACATGTTTGAAATGTAAAAGTCTCTCAGAATATAAGCCCCTTGCCCCGGATATAAGCCCACTCCGAATATAAGCCCATTAAAAGTGCTTTGAAAGCTGTAAGCCCATGGGCTTATATTGGGAAGTTTGCGGTATACTTAATAGTGAAATTGTTAATTTTGGAATTAACAGTTGTCGTTCGTTTTCTGAACAGTAGTAATCACATATCCTGTTCAAGTTCAAGTTCAAGTTTATTTCTGGATAATTTACATACGACAATTAAACACACGCACCCGCAAGTAGCAAAG
>JAOEHT020603818.1:0-15836 GCA_025448195.2 Parazoanthus atlanticus | reverse complement strand
GGACTCTTGATTGGCTGGTTCCAAACCACAAACTATGCAAAAACTTACTGTATAAATTAAATCTGGCCACGGTTTGGTGCGTTGCACTGTAATGCAGAGCGGCGAAGTCCTTTTGACACTGAACAGCTGGTTGTAGAGGGTCTCCCAGTGACTAATAATAATAGTAATACTAATAAATAAATTCTAATAATGTGTGGGATATTTGCTCACTCCTGCCAG
This sequence comes from Parazoanthus atlanticus, assembly GCA_025448195.2. Classification (NCBI taxonomy): domain Eukaryota; kingdom Metazoa; phylum Cnidaria; class Anthozoa; order Zoantharia; family Parazoanthidae; genus Parazoanthus; species Parazoanthus atlanticus. The sequence goes on along the minus strand of JAOEHT020603818.1, from coordinate 15,617 downwards.
CCTGAAGGTTGGGTATCTGACCAATATTTTGACTGGTCAGTGTTTGTAGTCCAGCTAGTCAAAGTTGCTTTAAATTGAACAAGAATTGTGTGGGATTTAAACAGAAATTGTGTGGGATTTTGAGCAGAAATTATGTGGGATTTTGAACAGAAATTGAAGAGTTCAGCTCAAAAACAGCCTAAGTGACGATTTTAGACAACCCTTCACAAAACCCCAAATTCACTCTCATGCAAATGCTACAGAGACCATTGGACTCATATTATGTAGCAAACACATTATTCTTGTAATCGAATCTGACCTTCCTCCCAAACATTACCGAGTAACTTTACTTTTGACTGCCAAAGAACCTCATTCCAAAGTGGCCAGAAATCTGCAGTGGACAAAACTCTCCCCCCCCCCCCTCCTTCCTGGACTTGAAAAGAAAAAAAGTGACCAGAAAACTTATTTTACTGTTGTGTAAGATTAGCCTAGATCAAACAGTGCAAACAGTCTTTAAAAAAACTAGAAATTTCCAGTAGTTTGAAAAGTCACTAGAAATCTTCACTTAGGCTGTTTTTGCATTTACCTCTTCAGTTGTGTGACATTTTGAATACAAATTATTGAAAAACTTCAAATTTATGTTCTTCGTCTGCTCAATCTCTGCCTAATCAAGAAAAATTCATTTTCTTGATTAGGCCAGACCAATTTAATTTCCTGTTTTGCGAAGATTTTCGAAAGTTGGAAAAAAAAAGAAAAATCCAAAATTCATCCGAAATTGAGAATAAAGAAAGGTCATGTGATCAGTACTGTAAGACACCACTTTTAAAATTTAGTCATCTGCAGCATGACTCAAAATGTGTATGAATTATATTATAAAGGCTTGATTTAAACCAATACAGTGATTTATTAATATTGTCAGTATGGTGTTGTACCAAGTTTTGTAATGTACAGTGTGGCATATTCTTAGATTTTTATTTTTATTCCCCCCTCCGATCTCAAGTTTTTGGCCTAAATCTTCGTAAAACAAGAAATTGAATTGGTTTGGCCTTAGAGAACTAAGTATAATAATTATTTCTAGTCTTACAAAGTCTTAGCAGCAGTGGGGGAGTACCTTTAGTTAATTGATTGGTTTCTGATTACAGTCAGCTGGAGTATGAAGATCAAGAGAAGAAATACCACAGGCAGTGGGCGCATGCGTCACTTGAAGAACATGTACCGTCGTTTCAAGAACGGCTTCCAGGAGGGTGGCCAGTCCAAGTCCCAGAAGAGGCGAGTGACGGCAGCTCCAGCCCCAGCCCAGTGATGCCGCAATATGACTCGACAGTTGTGGATACAATAAATGTGTAATATACTCTGCTCGTCTTTGGTGTTCATTTTGATATGTCATACTGGGTTTATATGGGTCCTTAAAACCATGACAGTCCTTAAATATTGTAGAACCTTCCCAAGTCCATGAAAAATCCTTAAGTTTCATGATTCTGTGGAGCTTGCATTTTTTTCATTGGATGTTTTTCGTTTTGTTGTAATAGACCCTTTGCAGGGTTTTGGTCACTTGACTGCTGGACCGTAAGAATCCCAGCAATAATGACTGGCTGGGCCACTAGAATGCCAGCACTGATTTGAAATATTTGGATCTGAGTCCACTTCTGTAGAAGGAGATGAGAAAGCCAGTGAAGTTCTTTTTAACCAGTGGCTTCAGATTTTGGTCATGTGACTAGCACTGGATTGCAGGTTCCAGTTTGAAATTTGAAGCTGCTGGGTGTGAGATTTCTTTTGCCATCTCACTCCTTTCTACAGAAGAAGAGGACTGTGGAGTGGAATGCTTGCAATCCAGACCCTTGTGGGATATATTTTTGGGGAAGGGGATCAGGAAGAGTTCTGTTTGAAAACTAGAATATGTCTCGTAGCAGATTTGGTATGGTGATTGAAATTCACTGGGGATGAAGTCTGCTAGAGATTCCAGAGTGCTGCAGAAGAAGATGCTAGTTACAGTTGCTTTTTATTGCAGAGGGAATGATTGCTTTGAGCGCAACTGCAGTTTGAAGAATCCTACATTTTTCTGTGTGTTTGAAATAAAAAGTAAACTTATTTTTACAAGGCAAGGCTTTGGCATAAAATAGAAAAACGTAATCAAAGCTGTCTTCTGTTAATAAAACTGCATCCATCTTTCCATTGCTCTTTTGTAACAGGTGGCAAAACTGCTTTACCAACAAATTTAGTCGTGCAATGGTGATCAGTCGCTTTCTAGCTAGGCATTGGAGGGACAATGGTTGGTTGTACTTGAACTTCTCTCACCTGACCTACCACCCCGTTAGGGTGTTGCAAAAACCTAGTCGCAAAATGTCTTGCATTTTCCCCGAAGGTTCTGGTTCTGCCAAAAATTTTAACAAAATAAAAATGTTGCTCACCGGACTCAGTTTTGTGCAAATGCCTTTGCATAATTGGAACATTGTGTTTTGGTAATTTGGACTTGGAAATCGATAACTCCGAAACAAACAATTTTCCCAATTCACCCCTAATGGCCCCCAAATTTAATTCAAATACACTGAAGCGACAACTGCGGTAAGTAATCTTTATTTGTGTCTTTTCAACCAATCTATTTTGCTGTTAAATACATGAACGTCTTGGAACGTCGACGTTCTCCCATACAAACGAAGTCTTGTAATTGTGTACCTCCCATACAAATCAGTTCTCAATGACAAACTCAAAGCTTGGGCACCCCGTGGTTGAAGACACCAGGTAACCAAAAGTGGCAGTGATCTTAAATCCATCATGAGTTGACTGTATTTTATTTTTAATGACACAGCGAAAGAGAAAACAAGTGAGAATGTATGTTAGGCCCATTTAGGTTCCCTGATAAAACGTGGCGTTAGACACGTTCCACTCATTTTCCATCTTGATCGCTGTCCTCGGGTCTTGTCTAAACGTTTTTGTTTGAAAACGCATCCTCGGTCATGTCGAGACATATTTAGACGTTAATTAAGCGTTAACAAATCGATTTTCCGACGGCACAACGTTAAGTAGCATAGTAGCTTCTCTAAAATAAACAAACTTCTCCACAGAACAGAAACAAGGCGAAAAATTAAACTTTTTTAAAACTATCACTTCATGTGACTGTAAACTCTAAACAACATGCGGGTTCACTTGTCACTGTTTAAATCAGCTAAAAAAACATATAAATTGTCTCGTTCTATTTGAAGTAAGATTGATCTTATACGGCATCCCTAAATAAATTACAGAGCGATGAAAATAGTGGAACATACTAGGAAAAAAAAATAGTGAAAGAGAGATAGGAAGAATGGTGTGGGTGTGTCAACTGACGTGCAGATTATTGTCTTTCTCAGTTATTAAAGCCTGGTTCATACTTGTTCTTAGTTCAATTACTCCCAGGAAGCTCTCGTTAACAACAGTATAGCAATAATACAAAATAGACAACAACGTAATCAATAATGCGAAGGTAATATGAAAAAACATGTTCAAAGCTTTTGATGTGCGATTGAACAAAGCTGAACTAAGTACAAGTGGGTGCTAGGGAGTGGGGTGATCAAGCTTAAAATCTTTTTAAATAAGAAGGGACATGCTTCAATCCGGATATCCAATGTCTAGCTGGCCGGCTCTCCTTTGGATTTATTCGAAACCACAGGAATCCCGAAATCAGAAATTAAACAAACATTTTTGAATAAACCCGCAGGAAAGCCGGCTAGCTTGCTATCCAATGGCCGGCAGTGCGGCAGACTGAATATCCCTCAATATGGTAGCTTTAGCAGCGTCCTTTGGGAGGAGGTTCCAGACCCCTGACCACCCGAGGATAGAAGAAGTAAGAATAACTGAGAATGTAAGATAAGCATAACATAAGAAGTTTAAATAACAAAGGCGAAAAGGAAGGAGTACCAAGCGTAACGAGGTGGAACAAGCTCACAAGTGTGCTCAACCCTTTTGTTCCGCGCCTTTCTCGTACGGGCTGTTTATGGCCTGCTTTTCATTTGCGACGAAAGAAAAAGCGCAGAAATAATCACAAAAGCAAGGTCCTTGCGTCCCGTAAGAAACTTGCTTCTGCCTCCGCCATCTTGTTTGCTCATGCAGATAAAGGAACCTGGAACGAGTGCTTTGTTTGTTTGATCATAAACGGTCCTTAAACCTTGCTTCATGTTCCGTTTTCACGAGAAAAATTTTGAAGTAGGCACAAGAACAAGCGCAAGAAAGGGAAAATTTTGATCCTTGCGTTTACGCTTGCTTCACTTCTTGTTTTGACCGTTTTACCAGCTCTTGCGATTGCTTCTGCGCTAGTTCTTACGTTGCTCGTTTCACACTAGCAATTCAAGTGCAAGCATCTCATCCATCATCCTCGGAAACCCAGAGGCAATCATTCTCGGACGCCGACCAAAACGCGGCCAAGAGCGGTGAGGCCGAAGGCTCTCTATACCTTCTTTACTTTTGGCATGCCACTTCATTTCGCACCCACACCGACGGACCACCCTTTGATTGGCAGGACGCAAAGGTTGATTCCCACTAGCGACGTAACGACGTAAGCATCTCATCCATGAAAGTATTATTTCATTTTGTTCATATTAAAAGTATTATTCTATATATTCTAATATTCTATTCTAATATTTTCGTGGATAGGGCGCTTGTGTCGATAGATAAGTGTGAATCAGCCTTTGCGACCAGTACACACTAGCGACGCAACGATGCAAACACAAGAACCTCGTCTACGATATTATTCTACTAATCTGTGATCCGCCGTGAATATTGAACTGCAAACAAAGATTTGTGCTGCATATAAGAACAATCTCATGGTTGAGGTATAACGGGAAGGCAGCGTGGCCGAGTGGCTCGTAACCCGGAGGTCCTCAGTTCGAATCCTCTGACCGCCTTACATGCACTGGTACACACTCTTTTCTTTTTTTATAAGAACCTCTTTATAAGAACGTTGAGGCTGAAAAAATCCCAAAATTTAAGAACAGGCTAAGAACTTGTGAAGTATGGCACTGAAAAGTCTCTTTTGGGAAGCTGTCATTAGAAAGAATTATTTTTAAAAAGAAAGTACTCGAGCTTCCGTCGGTAGTGCGAACAGACCTTTAATCTCCCAATTTTCAATAACTCACTATAAAATGCAACCATGATCCCCATTTTGAGAACTTCTCCTCCCGTCCCAGACTTTTAAAAACTATCAACTCGCCTTAGCTTACAAGCTCAAAAACACAACGTGAAACGGCACAAGTTTTAGGTTTGCAGGGAACCTGAACGTTGAAAATACAAACTGTTATCCCGTTGCATTAGTTCGGTCTAACAGCTAGGTCCTTTGCGTCAGTATAAAACAATAAAAGCAAACAGATGATACAAAACAGAAAACAAGAAACTCAATTCTCAGTAGCTGTTGTCTATGCCAATGCCCTCCCAGCACTTTTCTCATGATTTTTCAATAAACCGCTTTAGAAAATATCGGCATTGTACTTTACTTTTATCATAAGAAAAGACTCTGCCCTGTTAAAGTTCGCTACATACAAAGTTTTTACTGGACACTTAACTACATTCTATTTGTTACTCTAAATACACTTTGTACCTGGCGTTCAAGTAATTTGAACACAGTTTTCAAGGTCTAAAAGGAGCTTATACAGATCCAACCGAAGGTGTCGGCCTTAAAACACAAAGCTCTAGGACTGAGTAAACGTTCGAGACTCTTCTGGCTCGGTAGTGCTTTTAGCTCCAACGCATTTCAAATTGGGGTCCAACAAGAGATTACGACCATAATCAGTTGGAGCCAGACGAACGCAGCGAAGATCTCCCTTTAGATCCTGAGTTTGGATGTGTCCTGAAAGTTGGTCATTCGTTTGGTACGTATCCCTAGACTTGTTTTTACATAGAATTACGGATACACTTTAGTCTCGAATATAGTTTTATACACGCATTAATGCCAAAAACAATCCACTAGTCCATATATGCCAAGTTATGTATGAACAAAAACCTTGAGTTCCATAATTAGCAAGGCCAAAACCTTACAAGTAACTCCGGCCCAACCCTGTTTTCTTAGGGGGTTGATGTCTTCAACGAAATTTGAATGACAAGAGGGCAGTTAAGTCAATGTGTGCAACAGTTTCTTCGACACTATTTGACTATGATAAAACTATATTGAACTTGAAATACTTTTAGAACTTCATGAGAATTTTTTTTAAGTCGAACCGAAAATCGTGAGACTCGCAGACAATCCATGAAACTTGGCATGTATGTCAGTTACATAACTAAATCAACCTATTGTAATACTCAGTCAAATATAATTATATATAGTTAATTATACATGGTCTTAATTTCAAAGTTTATTTACCACCCCAGAATTAATTGAGAAGAGAACTGGAAGCGCAGTATGAAAGTACAAAACAAAGCGCTATAGCTGTGCAATGTGATTCATACGATGTGTCTCCTATGTCATTCGTTGGTGGAACTAAAACTTGGACTTTTTCTTAGACGAGATGAAGCAACGCGTTATACAAAATCAATACATTTCGGAAGAACAGCCAGCGGTAAAAGGTCTTCTCGCTTTTCTGGATTATCATTGATTTGTAAGGACTTCTAGTTTTCGTTAGGTTACAAATTTGATACTGAGACACAATCCACTTTGGTCAAAGACAGAAATGGCAACTGACAAAAGAAATTGAAGAATGCGATTTTGAGAAATATGGTCTTCTACTTTGGGAGAGGTGGTCTTTTAACTGAAAATTGAAGACATCCACAACTTTGACACATTTTTGTCAATACGCAATAAAATAACAAAAGAGTATGTTTGTCGTTTCTTCACTCTGTCTTTCGGAAGACTGTGGAGGGATTGCATGTGTAAAACGGCCTTCTGGGATCCTTTGGGTAAACACACAACCAGTTCATTTATAGTTTCTGGAGTGGCAAATTTACATTTGTTTCATTCATTTTTCTAACAAATTTTTGCGAAACAAATAAAAAAATACTAAAAATATCAAAATATTAACACAACGTAGTATAGTGCTGTACAAAAATTTAAACAGCAAAAATTCTAATCCTACAGCAAGGTTTAATATAGCTAATTATTAGCTATTTGTTATAGCTAATGCAATAATTATCTGTTTCAAACTAACAACATCCATTATTGTATAGTCTAAAGTAAATCAAATTTACTATAATTATATATTGTACTCAGTTACCGAGATAGCAGAGTCTATCTGTTGATCACTACACACTGAAACAATTTGGCAACAGCTTCGCCAGCAGCTGATCCAGTCTGTACTTTGAAATTTTGCTCGCCAAACCATTCCGACACTCGGCGGATATTCTAACTAGTTTAAAAAAAAGAAACTGACCGATGTTACAAATCTGCCACCGTCAATTAATGGCCTGCCTATTTGTTTCTTAACATGAAGAGTTTGGAAACCGTTGCATACTGGCGATTCTGTTGTTAATTCCCAGTCCAGCTGGTCGTACTTGTGGTTTCTGGTGCACAATATGTTGTGCGCAATAGCCGGTGCTTCTGGACACCACATGCAAAATAATATAATAACTGCATATATAATTACCCCTGTATAACGTCATAATTCAGGAGCATAGTTGGAGATTCTCATCCTCCTGTTACCGATTGCTTTCACTGCTGCGGGATTGTCTGGCTGAAAAAATGTGTCCTCTTGCGTTTCTTCATATGTTATATGGGAAAAAATTCGTCAAACTGGTAGAGTTAAGACATCGCCTGTTAAAACGAGTCTATACAACCAAAGACATGAAAAATGTGCATGGATTTTTAAGTTTCTTGCTGCTGGATTACAGACGATATCTATTTGTACCAACATTGAGGCATGCGCAAATCAATCCTCGACTATTACGTGCTAATGAAAGCAGTGGTGAATAAAATCTACATCTGAAACAGTGTGTACAATACAAATGATTATAATTTGGAAAAAGCGGTTCCAGAAAATATAGCTGTCCAAAATATTTGGGTGTCTGAAATTCCGAAAAGCCCAAATGTCATCCTATATATACGAGGAGTTTGTTTTTCATAGAGTGTTTGTCGTTTTTTTTCAGACTTTGCTACTCAGATGCAAAAGACAGTTTATCTGAACCTACGCCTTCTTCAGTCTTGAAAGACTATAAATCACCTTGCGTTCTACTTTGTTTTACTGATCTTAAATATGTTTGAAGTGATAATTCTTAATACACCATCTTTTTCAAGCAAGGGTCGCTTTATACACTTTTGTTGCATGACTCAGTGAAAAAATGCGACCACAAAAGCATGAGCACCGTTTTCTAGATTTATGATTTTGCAACGTTTGTTTTGGACACGGAAAAATAAAATTTGATAAAATGCAATTTGAATAATGCGTTTTGAAACATCCCATTCGGTATCACTCATGCTGATTAACAGAGAGCCAGAAAGGAGGCTTTTGCACTCGATTCTTTGGTGGAAATTAAATTTCGGATCTCACGGAAAAAGGGTATTGCAGTTCAGGATAAACAAATAACCTCTCCAAAAGTTTAGTTTTCACGATTTACATAGAACAAACATAAACAATGACGAATCACGAGAAAACCCCCTTGCCGGCCTTCGTATTGTCTTCCTACTTATTGCCATCTTTATATGATACTTAAAATACTGTAATACTGCTGTCCTAAAATTGAAATGTTTTTGGTATGTTTATCACTTTAATTTGTCTATGCTAGTTGCGATTGCTTAACCCTTTCAGCCCCAGCCAGTTTACCAGCACGTATCTTCTCCTTACATTATCCACAAAAATTAGGTTGTTTGGTTATGAGAATATAGCAATTGATGATACACAGCAAACTATCTAAGATGAAAAGCAAAATTCTCACAACCTGTTTACAAGGAAACTATAGAGACAGTCTAGGAGAATTAAGCAACACGTCATATGTCGACTGCTTTGGGGCTGAAAGGGTTAAGTGGAATGCTATGGAGTTCAGCAAAAGCGAGATTGTTGCACAGTTTTTAACTCCAAGTGGCTTTTACTACGACGAAGAAGTAGAAAGTTCTACAGCAACTGGTATCCTTAGATTGAAGCTGGATACCGGTCAGACTTTGATCGGCTTGGTAAAGAAGAATGCATATGGAAACGAAGATGTATGCGTCCACGCATAACTGATTTGAGATCATTGGCTGCATTTGAGTGCTAAGCGTCGTTTTTGTGTTCATCTTGAGTCGTCGGTCTCTTACATTTGATTGATTAGAATGGATAATAAAATGACCAAGTCAAGGATATATTTTGTTGATGGTTTCGAGTAGCAGTTGGTCCTTAAACAGGTAACAACGAATATTTCATGCTGTGTGGTTTAATCAACAAAGTTGGTATGGTATGTTTTCGCCGTGAAGTCGAGTAAAAGGTTAAGTTTCGAGCGTTAGCCTTTATTCAGAGCAAAGAAAAATGATGCTTTTAATATGATGTTCAGATGTCTTGAATTGACTTGAAAACACCGTTAGTGCTATGTTCTTGTATAGAACAAATCATTTTTTCTTTGACCCAAACACTGCTGATTTGATTGCTCCATAACCACGACTGACCGTATCGGTAAATTTCTCTCTCCACGACTTTTCAAAGAATTGACGTGTCGCTTCGTTCTCTCGATATTGTTGCCAGGGGTCAAAATTCGGTGTAGCAAGCTTGTTAACTTGCTCGGCTCTCTTCCTTGTTTCGCGCAATGACTCCACGCGATCTTTCCAACCAGGTCTTGCTTGCGAGGTTTCTGATGAAATAAGAAGATCAAGATAGTCTACTTGTTGTAGTGGATCCTTCTTTAGAGCAATTTCTGACAAGGTTTTCAAACCGCGCTGCATTTCAGCAACATAAGTCAAGACGATATTTTCTGTTTGATCAAATTCGTCTTTAAGCTGTCTGATAACTCCCTCTGCTTTGTTTTGGCCCTGTAACGCTGTGTCGTACTTGTTCTTTATGACATCGAACTCCTTTTCTACCGCTTCTTGTTGTGTTTCATAGCGGTACTGGTCATTGACGTGTCTCGACCAATCACATTTGTTAGGACACTCTCGACACTTTCCATTGGTCATGGCAAAGCAACCGGCTTTATCGTTATTGTTGGGGATACCACATGGGTAGTGGCACGTGTAGTTGCAGGTGAGACAGTTTGTCGTGTAGCTCCCGGGGACTAAACGCACCTGAACTCGTTTGTCCTCGTAAACAACATACTTGAAGTTTACGTTAGCGTTGATGTCCGCGGCATGTTGATTGAAGATTCTTTGCTCTTGTTGCAACAGGCTTAGTGTGTTTAGTCCACAATTGATTTTTGTCATAAGACCATTCAGATGTACTTCAAGTTGAGCCCGTTCATCTAGAACCTTTTGTGTCAGCACAAGACTTCTTGGCGTTAACTTGCCAAGTTCTGCAAAAAACTTGTCAAAGCTCTTGCTTCCCATTTTCCAGAACATTCTGTCGAAGTTGTCTTCATCCTCCTCCCCAGAGTTATCAACAAATAAGGCGCTGTTGTTGAACTTGAAGTAAGGATCTTCTCTTCCGAGAATATCAGCTTTCATCATTGACGAAAGGGCTTGAGGTTTCTGTCCATCCGCAAAAGTGAAAAGCACGCGGATATTCTTTTTTATATCTTTGCCAAACATGGACAAGATCCTATCAAACACATACTGCTGGGTGGGCGTGAGCCTTGGGTTTCCAGCTTGTACCAGAAAACAAATTGCATCAACGTGGTCGATTCCTCCTGGCCCTGTCGTGTTAAAGAAACTATGAATCTGCTTTATAATGGCGCTGTCTTGATCGATACCTCTGGTGTCACCAAATCCAGGTGTGTCAATAATGGTGAGAGTGTAAGGTACGGCGAATCCTGGCATATAAGGCAATGTGTAAGTTGAGACGTACTGGGTTTGACTTTGCGTCTGATCTCCGATCATTGCACCCCCTTGGTTACTAGAGAGCTCATGGATCATCTTCAGCCGGAAGTTGTCTTTCCATCTGACACCCAGTATGTGGTTGATCATACCGTTCAGCAATGTTGTTTTGCCAGAACCAGTTGCACCGACAACCATAATGACCTTTTCAGTTGTTATCATAGAGTCGGCATTTTGTAGACCTAACCTTGATTCTTGATTCGCTTCATTCTCCATGAGGCTGATCCTGTATTTACGCTGCTTGGCTCTTCTGTCTTCGTGGACAAGAGATACAGGAAGTGTGAAAAAGGCGGGCACTCCACCATCTGATTCTTGAATTTTTTCACACTGGCCGATGATTTTGCTTGTGTCAAATCTTGACGGTGATTTCAGTGTTTGTATTGAATCACTAAAATCACTTGTCTCACTCTCTGTTGCATTGTCATAGATTGCTGTTACTCTAAAGTTGTAAGTGGTTCCTTCTTCAAGACCTTTGATTGTGAATGACTCTGAGTCGTCATTTGTATAGAGGGTGTTGTGTCTTGTCAGTTGTCCATCTGTATGCACTCTCCATTCAATCTTGTACTTTTCGATGATAAGAGAAGCTGTCAGACCATCCGGTTTAGCAAACCTAATGGTAATGCTTGTTGTCGTTGCTTCAATTTGATGAGGTTTCCCCGGTGCCAATGAACGTGTTGGCTTGGCAGTAGTAGATGAGATCTCGTTTGTGTTGGAAGCAGTGGCACGCTGGGTTTTATCAGTGGGTGGACTAGGCAAGTAGTCACCACGTTGGCCTGCACGAGTATCGTGTTGCTGGTATTCATCATTTTCGTTGCTGGATTTGGCAACTTGTTGGCTCAAACCACACATCTTTGTGACAGAGGCGGTGGCTGACGAAGTATCACCACAATGAACCTCATCATTCTGCGTCGTGTGCGTGGTAACGGATATGGCGTCACTGAACTCGCTTACACCAACCGGGCACAGAGAACGTATGCGGACGTTGTATGTTGTTTCCGGTCGAAGTCCGACGAGAGTGACTGACTGCTGAGCTTCTTTAGAAACAGCAACATTTTGTGATATCCAGTCAGTAGTTGACGCCTCCTTTGGCAAGTATTGAACCTCATAACTCTGTAAGTTCCAGACGTCTGGTCTTGAAGCAGTCCACCGCAGCTCAACTGTATCATCAAGTACCTTTCCCATCACTGGTTTACCAGGTTTGTACGGCGGTTGAAAATCGTCTGTCTCAAGTGAACCATCTTCATAGTGATAGATGAAGCCACCGATACTTCCAGTTTTACCTGACGTAACGTTGTCTTCTGTGGCAAGGAATCTTGTTGCAGTGTTGTCTTCATTAGTAGTCTTGAACTTCATGAACTGACTTGCTGACTCACGGATTTTCTTGAGTGCGCTCTTATCTTTGAGTATCAGTGAAGTGCTACTGTTGATCTGCTTCAAATCAGCTCCATTTAGGTATTCACCCATGCTTACAATGTAAGCATCGTCTTCTTGAGTCATGCGTAATGTGTAACACAAAACATGCTCATTGTTGGGATCAAATGCTTCATTTTCTACGTCTTCAGGACTAGAAACAAAGGGTGTTTGCTTCAAAAAACCAACAATCCCTTTAAGAATCTTCAACTCTTTTCTTTTTTCTTCCATCCAGGTGTTCATGTGGCTTTGTGCGAAAGGTGAACACTCTTTTTCTGATAAGGCATCTTTGAGGCGCGATTCTTCTGCTTTTCCTCCTCTGATTTCTGGAAGTAAAGCCAGCAACTTTTTTTGGAAAAAATTGTTGTATTCAACTACCTTGTTTCTGAAAGCAATAAGTTGTCTTTTAATTGCTTGGAAACGAATGCACACTTCGTCTATTACTAGATCGTTGCATAAAGTTTTAATGCTTTCAAGATTTTCTTTGGCTGCACAGGTTTCGTGAACAAGTTCAGTACTGATTTCGTGTACCGTTCTGGAACTCTTGCTCTTAATTTCACTCAGTGGAAGCAAGCACACCTTGAGGGGCACTGCGCTTTCTTCATTCTCTCCAATCAGTGATGATAGTTGTTTATAGACTTTTGCTGCCTCCTCATAGTTAGTGGGATTCTCCTTGTCGTAGATATCACTATACAATGTACATTTCATTTCATCGATGTTCTGTGTCGGGCCTTCAGTTGCGTTAGGAAATTCGTTTTCTTTCGCGGTGACTCTTGGCAGTTCTCGTAGTAAGGTCTTCATGTTCTCTCGAACTTCTCCCATTGGCTCGGTCTTAGAAATTTCTTTATCAAAAACGAAAAACGTATTTGAACCATACGTTATTCCAACTACTACATCCGTAGCGGTGTCTTCATCAAATGCCTCAGAATACAGCTCTTCTCCTTGTCCCAGATCTGCCATAGTCAGTTTTTCTTCTTTCGTTATTGTTTCGTTCTTTAGTACTACTCGAACCTGACTGCAAGAAGACTTTCTATCATCTAAGTATTTTGCCGCACCGTCCACCTGAACTAATTGTCCAATTAAACTCAGCTTGGTACTTGCATCTAAGCCTAATGCGCTAGCTTTGTCATCAATTGTGTCTCCACTGAAAATCTCCGTGTTACTGCTAGTTTGCAATACTGTCTCGCAAGCTGAACTAATTTGATCAGAAGACCAAAGTTTTTGACTTGGAATTAAATTCTCAGAACGTCTATCATAAAGCATTCCAAGGGCAAAAGGCCATCCGAGAGCAGGAATTGTTTTACAGTAAGCCATTTCATAAATTTGCAGACAAATCAATCTTGTACGGGAAACTAAACTACTAAATTAATTGCTTGCATAAACCGCCATTTATTATACTAGCAATGTTCTTATATATGTACGATCTTGGTCATTAAATAATTGTGCCTGCCGGATTACATTCTTCCAAAACAACTCGCTTTTGAAGAAACCAGCATCTGAAAAGTGAAAATGTTGTTCAAGTTAGTAGAATGCAGTTATAAAGAACTTATACTATGCAATCCATTCAGTCCCTCTTGATTATTAGATAAATTCGCTCTATGTCGTTGTCACGTGCTATTTCTTGTCTGCAATGAATTAGGATCATGTGATTATTTTGTATCCAAATTCTAACGCTTACCCACCACTTGTAATAGTGCGCATCGTTCTTTTAAGCAATTTCAAAGTTCAATTTAGTTAAGATTAATCACTTAATTCATTTGACTCACTTCATATGATCTCCTTAAGTTTCATTAACCATACAATTTTTTTCTGCGCCATTGTGTAACACCGATATTTGTATTACTAAAAACTAGCTAATTGTCAAGAACATCAAAATCAGGCCTTCTAAAGGATTTCAGATTTGTTGCGAACTGGATTTTTCTTCCAGATTTCTAAAACTTTTTACATTTGTTTGAGCAAACAAGAACAAAACGAATCCGGAATTGTAAGTAAAGCGTTTGCATCCGCGACTTTTGTGTTTGAAGGGGAAGCTCAAAAGGGTTCATAGAAACGCTTTCGAATGTGTTCAAAGTATCTTCCACCTTATTGAGACAAAGCTTTCTATAAACTAGTATTTATTTTGATAACTTTATAAAATAATAACCCAACAAAATTACAACAATTCAAAATCTTACCTTTTTCAATGATCCAAGAACTTGAGGACTTAAAGATTCTTCATCAGGTGATGAGCTACCAGTACAGTTTCTGCTTAGAGTAAACAACTATTTTTTAATACTTTGAGTAACATTTATAGCTATTTAAAAAATTGACATTTGTATTAACTAAAATCATATAGAGGTAAAGTGAGAAACACAATGTCAAGCACCCGAGGAACTATAAGAACTCATTATTCTTATAAACAATATATTAATGAAGCGTACGAAGAACCTTAAAATGTGTAGTACAAAATGATTGTTCCCATCATGCTTTGAGAGTTTGATATTGCATTTTTTATGGTCTATTGTAGATTTCTAAACGTCAACCTTCTTCGAAATAGCTGGATGCACTCTGGCCAAATCGGTGGAGTTCATCACTTCGTCAGAGCTTTTATGAATTTTCATGGACTGGGAAGCTGAAGTGCCCGCCTCCTATGACTCCAAAAATATTAGCACAATCCAATCTAAATTAAATAAACAAAAACTAACGATATGTTAATTAATTATGTCAATTGTACCACAATTCCGCAATCTTGAATTAATTAATGAAGTCGAAATACGCTGAAATATTTAAATACTACTTTCGCTTCTTTAACCGTAACGTCTAATTTTAGTGAGTTAAAATCATAAGAACTAATTAACGTAATATTTGATTGAAATGCGATTCTCAGTATAATTAACATAGCTATAGCTACAAACCAATTAAAAGTTTCCTTTCTTACCATTCATAAACAATGTGATGAAGGACAGTTGCTTGTTCTTATTCTCTCAACTTAGAAGGTTCCTAAGACAGATACGATAAAAAAAGTTTTCAAGTGTCAGTTTTTCAGACGAAAATTGGCATGCCGTGTTTTGGGAAGATTCCGCTGAAAAAAACTACAGTTCTTAGCTTTAGTTCGTTGAATGAGATCAAATTTACAAAGCATTGGCAAAGCATTGTGAAAACGGGTGTGTGGGGGTGTTATGCACAGGTGAAATGCACTCATCAAATATATATTCGTAAAGATACAATAACCGACTAACACTTCTTTCCTCTTTTATCACACTAACACCATGCAACATGTAATAGTTAGCCCGCTACCGGGCTGTATCCAGTGATTAAACCGTATTATTGGTGTTCGTGTTTTGGTATATAGCTACCTGTGTACGGT
>JAOEHT020603707.1:0-15836 GCA_025448195.2 Parazoanthus atlanticus | reverse complement strand
ACTGAATCCTGATTTCCGGAAAGAAACGTTGGTCAAACGGACTTGCCAGTCCTTGCAAGTCAATCTAAACTCACAACTTGCACTCAAATTGCACTTGGTTTTCCACGGATTTGTATCAACTTGCGTTCACTTGTATCGACTTAGACTAGAGCGAACACAAATTGGACGCAAGGCGATGTAAGTGTATTTGATTTACTTTGAGTTGCAAACGAACTAGCAAGTCTGTTCGGTTACAAATCGCAATTCCTGGCAAACTTACGCAAGTTTGACCAAAACATAGGAACTGTCCTGCACAAAAATATATTTTTTAGTTATAACAGCTTTGTCGTAGTGTGTTTGTTTGATTCTTTTCCTTTTGCTTATTCGCATCTCTAAATTCCATTTCTACTGTTTTCGTTCGCTTGTTTCTCACCCTTTTACCAGCCATGACCAACCAGCACAGCTACAGTTTGCCTGATGTTTCTAAATTTATCTTTGTCCAAGGTCTTGGTGCATAATTTACGTAACCATTTTGGTCCTAAATGTCATAAGATTAAGCAAGTAGTAATAGTAGCAACAAGCTTAAAGCAGAACATATCTAAGCAAATAGGCATACCCCGGAGCACAACTGGAGTCCAGACCTCCTCTGCAAGATTCTGGCCGAGGACAAGCATAAGGTTTGGGGAGAGATCCATTAAACTTGGACTTGCTTGTATCGTATGAGCTGTCGGTTATCTTGATGTTCAAAACAAACGCCTTGTATCTTTTATTTTGTTCCTTATTTTGCCACTTCCAGTAAAACGTGGGTTTGAGAGTTGCAAAATCGTTGACACATTGGGTTCCTTGTGCTGGGCATTGAAAACAACGTGCAAATCGGTCTACACGATAAAAATTTGGAAGACAGCTGCAAGCCTTATGTCCGGCGAAGGCTTTAGTTTGCGTTCCTAGAAAAGCATAGTTTTGTATCAAAACAAGAATAATGGAATAAACAAACGTTGCAATCTATGTTCATGGTAAAATGTTTGATGATAAAAATGGAATTTAAAATTTGTGATTTAAGATGAATCCGATGAAACCATTTGTGATATACTTTTGTCTTCTTGTGTAGTTCACGGGTGCTAAATATGTATAATACTTGGTCTTTGTTCGTGACGTTGTCGAATAAATTGACTAATAGAGACAATCTATGGCTATGTCGTTGCTAAGTTTGATTCAATCATTCAGAAATTTTCAATAACAGCAGTGCGGACTCTTATCTAAAAATAACTGGAATAATTTGTCGGAGATTTTCAATGGAAGCTTCAAAATGTACTAGACTGGGTGTGGCTCTAAACAAATCAACAAGTAATGTACTTACATTTTTTAGTCTTATTATTTAAAAAAGTATTGACGAGCCATAGATAAAAGAATGGAGCATCTCTTCACAACAACAAATAGCTTTCTAACCCAGTTCATTGTGACATATGATGTCCCTAAAGGTAATTTATTAACTGTTAATGTTGCGTTTCAACGTTAAACATTCTAAGCAGTACCATGACGGGCATCCCGTCATGTCCCATATGGGAGTGTCCCGCGGTTGAAGATTACATCACATGCACTGAGACTAGTAACAGCATTTTAAAACTAATCATCAAAACTTTCTTTTCTAATGCACTTTTATTATAAATTGGTTCTATTTTGAAATACACTATTGGATCTAGGTGCAGGCAATATTCATAGAAAAAATACACATGAGAAAAAGTATAACTGAAGTTTAATTACCTTCGGGACAAACGTTGCAATCATGAAGTGTTTTCCCAGGAGCATTGTTGGGATGCACGTATGTGCCTGGGTTGCATTTCTTGCATGTTGCACCGACATACGCAACAGAATCTGCATAGAACCCTCCTGTTGATAACAGACCAACCTCATTTAATAACGTTTCTTCGGTACTTCTTATCAAAACACCGAATCATTTTGAGAAACTGGACATGAGCAAGTTACAGTCACAACACAATACAATATTGAGCTCTGCCCAGCAGGTCACTTTTCATAGTCAATTACAATATAATAGGCGTGAATAACTCTTTTATAAATTCTAAGTACTACAATACTTAAATCTAAGAATATGTTCAATTATTCTTCAATAATCAATTAGTTAAAACGTCGAGTGTTCCATTTCTTTAGGAAAGTTCTGAAAACTCCCCTACTTTTAACACAATTTCAGGAGACATGCAGCGGTTTCATATTGATTCCATAAATAGGATATATTTATTATGAGTTTTGTTTTTGTCCAGATCGCTTATAAAAATATCCACTAGGCGACGGTGCTTCCTCAGTTAAGATAATAATAGCAATAATAATAACAAAAATAACATTATTTTCATTATTGCAGTTATTATTATTATTATTTTGTAGCCACATTTGGTTATTTCGATTAGCTTGAATGTCCCACAATTCAGTTCAATTATCATTTTTAAATTACATGTATGAACAACAATGCTACAAACAAAGCTTGAATCTTGAACATTGTAATTTTCAGTTACACAACAATTTACAACACACCATTTACAACAACCCAACAAATGGCTTTGCGCCACATACGATTCTCTGTAGCTCAGTGGGTAAAGCATCTGATCGGCGATCAGAGGGCCATCGGTTCAGTTCCCGTCAGTGACTCAGATATTTTCTGAGTGCTCCAACTTCACCCGTGCATTTCATATCCACCTTTAACCAAGTTGCATCATTTTCCAAATATAGTTCCCATCTTGTTGTTCACAGACAGATTGTTTAACTACCTTTGTGAAAATACAATTTCCTGTTACATGATTCCTTCCTTTGCTGTCTTTGCTTACCTGTAGGACACCGTCTACACTCCAGCTGGACCAATGCTGGGGACGTGTTGCCTACCTGCAGGACAACGCCTACACTTCAGCTGACCAACGCTGGGGATGACGTGTTGCTTACCTGCAGGACAACGTCTACACTCCAGCCGACCAACGCTGAGGATGACGTGTTGCTTACCTGCAGGACAACGTCTACACTCCAGCCGACCAACTCTGGGGATGACGTGTTGTTTATCTGCAGGACAACGTTTTCACTCCAGCCGACCAACTCTGGGGATGACGTGTTGTTTATCTGCAGGACAACGTTTTCACTCCAGCCGACCAACGCTGGGGATGACGTGTTGCTTAACTGCAGGACAATGTCTACACTCTAGCCAACCAACGCTAAGGATGACGTGTTGCTTACCTGCAAGACAACGCCTACACTCTAGCCGACCAACGCTGAGGATGACGTGTTGCTTACCTGCAGGAAAACGTCTACACTCTAGCCGACCAACGCTGGGGATGACGTGTGTTCCCAAAGGACACGCGTAGTTTTTGCTTCCAATAGTCACGGCAAATCCATTTTGCATCATAAACAAGTTTTTATCCACCTCGATCTTTCCATCTTCTGCGAAGCTAAAAGTGAATATAATCAATATTACGTTTTACGTCCGAACCCTCCCCATCCGTCGTATGGATTCATTGATCAATCATCTAAGGCCTGCTCTACTAGCTGAAAGGTTTTAACCCACTTTCTATTATTTCAGTTTGTCAGTAACGAGCATGCAATCCTTTCCATTTAACAAAATCCTTGAAGTAGATAATCCCGGTCACTTTTCTATCCCTTGTGTTAGTCGGGCAACGTCAAACTTGAGGCTTAACAGTGTCCAGTTAGATAGAAGGAAATTACAACAGTACTGTGTTGGGGCCGCCATATTAGATAAGAGTATAGTGTATAGTGTATAGTGTTCGTTTTTCAAAACATAATAAAAAGCATAACATCTGTTTGTTGATCTTGAAATTTGCGTCAGTTCGTAGCTCTTCCCTCCTTCCAATAAAAACCCTTCACGACGGCTTGGTAGGCGTTTTTGCCCCTTAACTCCCTCTACTTCCAAAGACTCATTGTACACCTGTGAAATGATGACAAATTGGATGACCCCTTAATGAACTCCTATGAACGGATTCTAAAGTCTCAACTTCGTTAAAGGAAGACATGCGAGCAAGTAAAGTGCACAAAAATCGTAACAATAAACAAGACCTTTCAAGGTTTTAAAATTTTAAAATACTTACATGTAAACTGCCACTTTTTCTGTTCCATAAAATGATCGAACATCTATCGTTTTGATTTTGGTGTTCATCAAAATTCTAAAACCAAGACATGTTTTTTATTTTTATTGATAACAAGGTGAATTTGCGTGTTACACGTGTTTGTTCAGTTCTTATGATGAATTTTGTAGCACAGTTCCAAACCAATGTATGCTAGTTAGAGTTTGCATATAGTTTTGAAGAATAACAGTTTTATTAAATGCTTATTGGATTCAGCTGATTCCAATGTTGCAAAATACTTTGGTCGAGAAAACAGTTTTGGGCGAGACTGGATGATTTCTATTTCTTTTTATCCCTGATTTCTTACGTATTTGTGTCCAATCAAATACGGTCACGTGCGTGCCTACTTTTCACGACGGCTATTTGACTAACTTACTTTTACGTAACGTGTCTTACACCGTGGCTTAACTGGAGCTCTGAGTTTCGTCAGCGCCAGGAATTTAAAATTAGATTGTCGGATTATGTAGAAAAAATGATAATGATAATTACCCTGGCCGCTTTGAAATTTTCGTGCCCTCTACAATACGAGATATAGTTACTCGTAGCATAAGCGATTTTTTTCTGGGTCTGCAATGATTAGCTTTCTTTGTTGCGAATAATCAGCCACTGTAATTAATTATTATATTTTTCAATTTTAGCTTTCGTAAGAACTGTAAACTGTTGTTTCATTTCTTGAATGTATGTATTGTGGCGAAGGTTATATATAAAAATAAGAACAACAAACACACGAAAAGGTCTCCCGTTACCACAGGTCACACAGTCCTTCACAACACTGGTGACTAAAATGTCACAAATGATTGTCAAGAAACAGTCTCCTGAGTCAACAAGGAACTAGTACTATCTGCAATAATGTGAAAGATTTAGCAAACCTTATCATGAAAACAATAGTTTTACCGTCCTTTATATCATTTTGATGGTTCTTAGCTCAAACATTTTAAATCTTAAGCCTTTTATTGTATATTTTATTTGTTTATATTTAGCTGCTTTTATGTCTATATACTCTTTAACTTACACTGTTTTTAGCTGTCCCAACGGAATGTTGAATACGTTGGGCGCTAAGACTCTGATTGGGTTGTTTGACAACATCCTGCAGTTGATAGTTGATAAGCATATTAATTGGTTTGAATTATTAATTTATTTATTATGTACTAATTGGCGTGTTCGTTGCAAAGTCCTGTTAGTCTTTTTAAGAAAATGACGGAATTTTTTTAACAGAGGTTTACCAGCTATCTAGTTTTAAATTAGATATGTGATTAAATGTAGTAAATTTTTAAGACTAATTTTAAATTAGTTTCCTGTGTTTTGTTCCTGAATGAAGCTCTCATAATGTTAAACCCTTTTACGATATTCTACAAACTTTAATGGTTGAAGCATCAACATCAAAGTTATTACTTTTACTTTTTGTAACTTCTTGTATAATTTACTAAGGAACACAATTGTGCTAATTAAGTTCTTTTTCTGAGACGTCAATACAAAATTCAGGAAATTTATGATGGCGGATCTATGACACCTCGTGAAATCATCATTGACCTAATTAAGTAGCATTAGATTAGTGTTGACTTAGTTAATTAGCAGAGAAATTTTGTTATAGAAAGTGCTAATATTTTGGGAGTTTTACACAATCCCACAAACTTGAAGTGGCAACTCTGAACAGTTAACCATACTGTCTTCTACTTTGGGTGCCAATTCCAAAACTTACTCAGCCCAAAGTTAACAAACGGTCAATAATGTCAATGATACCATCACAGGTAAGAGAAAAGACATACTTCTGGCATCTTGGTTAAAAACTGTCATTACGTTTTTACTCCAATACTTACAGTAATTTCAAGTATCTCAGGTGATTAAACGTGCCATTCTGAATCTCTGTAATGTTATTGTTGCTCAGAATACTGCGAAAAATTAAACGGAATATCAGTAACCAATAACATCTGAAACACCGAATGCAACTCTGCACGGTATTGAAGCCTGTGATTCTAAGGTGCCGGTTAAACCTCGTGCCTATTCAACTATTTCTTAAGTTGTCTTTCAATATTTTGTGTTAAGGTGACCTGTTCTTTTCATGATAGAAGTAAGACAGCTTACGATACAGTGACAACCCTCGTACACGAACCTCTGCATTACGAACCTACACGCTGAAATGTAATTAGAAAATAATTAGCAATCAATAACCATTATTAACCATCATTAGCTATCATTAACTATCAAATATATAAGAAATTATCGCAGCTTGATTTGGCAAAAACGTTGGTTCTTATACGCGGGTTTTACTGTATTCTCAGACCAGATGATATACTTTCGGGACTGGACTCCTCTCACAAAAGTAATGCGTGAGTTGACAATATTCTCGTTTTTGTTTACTGTGTCGTCAACTAAGTATGCATATAATCAGTCACCTCCCGAAAAACCATCCTGAAGATCTCGTAAATAACTGAATAAAATTTTGGTCCTTCGCGCCATGCTTAATAAAGAGCTAGAATGGAATCTGCAAACAATTATGCAAAACAAGTAAAAAATGTGTGCCTACCACCTAACCACCTAAATATTTTATCAAATTCTACACCGCCTGTACATACAAATATGTCCTACTTTGGGCATACCAAGGTTTCTACCACAATTTACTAAACTATTTTAGCCTTTCTATGGAACGGTTTCAAAGGAGAGCCATGCAAATTATCTACCGGTTCCACCTAAATATGTCTGGTCGCACCACTCAAAGACTGGAAACTTGCCACACTCTACTTCCTTTTAATTCCAGTGCTCCGTCTGTTCACCTTGTACAACTTCAGAATAAGCAGGTTCAAAAACATTTAATGTCAACTTTTGCGTCAAAAACGTACAACAGTTTTCGTAATTCCTATAGCCTAACTACCGTTGCTTGTAAATACCCAAATCATAGGGGCCCTAAAGGAATATTTTATACTCCCCTAATTTATCATAATTGTAGCTTTAAATGTGTCATTTTGACTACTGTAAAATGTAATGTTACTATTATAGATGAAACAATAATACATTGCATACATTTAACCCCTTTCCCACTCTAACCTCACCAATTATTAATTGATGAAACGAGCCTTTTTGACAAAATTTACCCCACCTATTCTAGATCGATAAAACAAGCCTTGTAATCAAAATTTACAAGGACAGGAGGATTCTGAAAGAGACGAAAGATTGTTAAGGTTAGATATAAAGTTCGTGACTGTTTCACTCTACTGTTCATGAGGTCGTTATGCAGATTGTTCCAGAGTTTACAGGTTATATAAGGAAATGATTGATTCACTGAGGCACTCGATGTTGATTACAGGCTGAGAGAACTTGGTGCTGCAGCCCGGCTCTAAAGCGATAACTTGTAGATTATATAATTTGTTTATAACTAGGCCCAGTCTTTAATTGTTTAAAAGCTAGAATCAAAGACTGAAATAGTCCCTGTAATTGATTGATTTGAGGTTGTGGTCAGATAGAAAGATTTTGTAAGAGACTGATTTGCTGTAATCAGTTTGTCCAACAATCATCGCCTGAGTCCTGGTAGCGTTCACTCTGTGATATTTCAATTCAAGCCAATGTCGTTGTTGATCAGAAATTAACTGGAGAATAGCTGGACATTCAAATTAAGTGGCTAAGAGGAAAGATATAATCTAAAAATCTACAACTGTTTTTACTCTGAAATATATTGATATTACTCACAAACAATTGGTATTACTCACATATTTGTAAGCTTGTGCATATCTTGGAACAATGTGGTTTCCACCACCGAAATGTTGTTGTTGGAAAGGGCCCTGCATTATGTAAATAGGCCATTTTATTACAGCATTATTTTCTATTTGTATGTGATTGTAGAACTAAAACACATCAAAAAGTCTTTGATAAAATGTGTCTTACAATTCTGTTGTACTTACAAATGTGTTATTCTTGATAAGTTGCCGAAGAAAAAGGAAGGAACAGTAATTAAACCGTTAAACGCTATGTTCCTGAAAAGAAAAAAAAATATGTTTTGGTACCCTCTGTTCGTATTCTAGACTACGAGTCCCTACTTTCCCTTTTGTAAAATCGTTTAGCAGAAAATAAGTTGCAAGATCTTGATAGCTTATGAGACGGTGCCCGAACACTATCTGGATCTTACAAAATATTCTCAGCTCGTTGCATTCAAGAGGAAATTTGGTACTGCTCGTAGTATATTTGTACTTTAAGATAGAGACGGGAAGATTTCTAAAAGTCTTTAGAAGCACTAAAGAATAACATGATTGTCGGAATTAAAAATTAGGTTGGACTTAAAACAGAGGGCTTGTTTTGTACATTTCGAAAGATTAAAAAGATAAAAGTGTTTATTTCATATATTCCTATTCTGAAATTCGGTCAATCGAATGCACCTTTAGTCTTTTGCAACCAAAGGTACTGGGGTTTCTCTTTATCCTTTTCATTTTGTTTCAGTCACGTTGTTTTATGATTTACATATTTCTTCTCCTAAGTTAGAAACCTGCTATTGATAAGGGATCTAACAAACCAAAATTATATCATTTACAGAACTATGAGTTAACAAATTGTTTCTACGAAAAATTGTCATTTGCTTGTGCACGTATTTATGCGTCCAATTATCCTGCTCGCAACATCCGTGTTCAGGGCTCCCATTGATAACAGTATATTATTCATTCATGTTGAAGGGATCACCTTGATTAAAATAGACAAAAGTGTCTATAAACTAAAACAGTACTACGTTAATTCACTCCAACAAATAGAAAAGATCAGAATTATGCTTGATCTAGCTACATAGTTGTCATACTTACACAAATTTCATATGGACCAAATTATTCAACACGTTCCCTGGCAAAGTGGTAAACTTGTTGTCATCCAGATTCCTGTATTTAAAGAAAGGTACAAACAAAACTGACCCATTTTTTTCCTATGCCTGATATTTGACAAGAAGAAATACTTGGTCAAATTTATCTTTTGCCAAGAGGCTGTTTTGCGTTCCTATAACGTAAAATATCATTTTGAAAAACCACACTCGTTGCTACATTGTTGACAATGTTTTAAAATATTACCTTGTAAAATAAGGTTTTGATAATTTCTGTCAATTTTGGCTTTTATCATTTAAAGTTCTGGCTTATCATGATTTTTCTTTACAAAACTGATCTTTGGAAACTTTTACCTGATAATAAGTTATCTCTACGAGTACTTGGAAAATATTTGGCCCCAAATTATATGGGATTTTTCATCATGAGTGCGTGCAAAACTAGCTAGTTATTACCTAACGCAAACATTTTGAAAATTAGATCTTTAACTATTTAAGTTTTTTTTCAAGAGTTCAATAAAACAATTAAATTAACTGAACATAACCACAAAGGACAGTTAATGTTTTGGATGTACTGCACGTTTATCCCAAAAAAAACCCAATTGTTTTTAGCTTTGAAAAATAATATTCTTTCTGGATTTGTTTGATACCTCGAAAATGTCAGCATAAACTTTTCTAGGAAAAGGAGAACGTTTGTTAGCTAGAATTCTTATAAGAACCTGGAATCAAGTAATTTTTTTTTTCAATATCAAAAATACAGACTGTGAAAAAAACACGTCAAAGAGGAGCCGATCAATATACTTACAACTGTACAAGTTTGTGCAAGTTGCGAAATACTCCCTCTTGCAGTGTAGATAGGTTATTTGACGAAAGATACCTTAAAATTCACCATGAAGAGAATGTCAATTTGCTATCAGTTTCAAATGTTTATATTTAGCTTAGGCAGAGCAGTGAATTCATTTCAAGCACTATATCAGCTAAAGACTTGCTGAACAAACAATTCTGTGGAAAAAAGTAGAGTGAAATTTGCCGATAACTGGCTAAACGTCTCACAAGGTTTCTGGTAGGCATTTGTATTCTAACATAAGTGTTACGTATTACAGAAGTACTGCTTCACATTCGAAATTAATCAAACTATTGTACAATATCTATATTGTTAGGCTTGAACTAGCTGTACAACCACTGTGAAAAACAACCTGATAGGTATATCGTACGTTTTTTTCTCCTTGGAGTAAAAAAGAGAGGTTATTTCTGAGATTGAAAATATGATTTGTTGATGTCGACATTTGGATCTCCACATCGTTTTCTCAAAACGGCAAAAATATGACAATACTGCAACAATTCATGTGCAACGTCTCTCTTCAACATCTTATCAGAATTGCGGGGGCTATATGATCATAAGTAGTTGGTTAACAAACAGCAACAACGATAGCGAGTTGAAAGATAACCGTAACGATTTCTTGACAATGGCGGCGATAACAATAAAGATTATATAGCACTGTTTTGACAAATCACGAGTAAATACATAGCAAAAAGGGTTCAAGACAAAGATTTGAACAGCGACATTAGTAAGTAAGTGTGTAGAAAACTTGTGGAGTAACAGCTAAAACAACCTAGAAAAGGCACTTACAGTGCTCGAAGGTTCTTCAGGTTGTGGAACACACCCTTCGGCAATGATGACAATCTGTTGTAACTTAACCACCTGTAAGTATCATTCATAAAACAAAAAGTATTTGTCTTGATTGAAATCTTGAAACAAAGAAACAACCGGCGTCGATGCTTTTTTCTTCAATTTCTAAACTTTAGCAAACTACTTACAACTCTTGAAGTTCATGCAAATCGCGAAAAATCTCCTCCGGCAAACTTGATAGGTTAATGGCCTGCAGTTCCCTACGTAAGTTCAACAAAACAACAAGAAGATACATTTATTATTTCGCTCTAAAAGATCTATATTATCAATTTGTCTTTCCCTTGTATTTATTTCCCGTATTATATTTGATAAAAGATGAATCCTCAAAATTTACCTGCTCTAATTCTAAGCATTTTTAAAAGACCTACATAAAAGTAAAAACATCTAAACGTGGTTGCTACCAAAACAACTTGGGGAATTATAGTGCCGGTATGTTTGAGAAACTATAAATTAGCTTTCCGTTTTCAAAAGCAGAAAATGTATGATCAAATATTTTTCGCCTTTAAAAGATCAAACAAAAAATATTTTAAGAAACAACAATTGATATTTGCAAGACTTCGAAAATTGAAGTATAGTTATCTGATAAAAGTGTAGCCTGTGGATGTTACAATTAGAAGAAAAGTTAACAAAACATATATTAAAGAAGTATACCAGGAGTAATTGAAAGCTTTTTGCAACGGTATATAATATCTTTTATGAAATACATTCTATCAACAGAATCTGCAACAAACTTGCAGAATTAGTAATTTACTCTTAATAAGTACTTCCAAAAAAAATGGTAATCCAATTAACAAAATCAGAAGTCACTTTTACAGCAGAACCACGCAGTTACTCAAGGTGCAGTCTTAATAGCTTCCTGGATATGTGTGCCTTTGTTTTACATCTGTGCTAAATCAGCAAAGAATTGAAACTCAGCCTTTTTTTCAATGTGAATTTTGCTCACCCGAAATGGAAAGCTGTCACAAACTTAAGAGGCAACAATGGCTAGACTATATCTATCTATCTATCTATCTATCTATCTATCTATCTATTTACTTACAATACTTGGAGACTTCCTAAATGCTTGAATATGTCTGGTGGCAGAAAGGTAATGTTGTTTAGCCATACACGCCTGTAAAAGCAAAAAATAGAGAAACGTGTACTTAGGGCTGTCATTAACGATTGAGAAGCTCAACAGGTTTAATGGGTTTTAATTCTATACATTTTCCACAATAGATGATAACAATGATGTTTTATTGAAAATATGGAATTTCCAACCAAGGGAGGTTAGTGCGAGATTCCCATATCCTAAAAGAAGAAAAACTTAAATAGATTGAAAATTAAAGAGATTCGCAGATACGATGTTAGAATTCCGGACTGTAAATATGTGATGGAGTGTTATATGTATAGATATAATAATTGTCAAAGTTAAACTACTATCAATCATCATGCATATTAATCGTAACATTTACTAATTATATAATCAAAAACATATTAACAACTAATATTAACAAGAGACCACAGAACGTCCACTAATAATAATCGCCACACTTTCCCTTGATCGATCCACGTACTATTCATTTTCTTACTCGTCGTGGTTCGTAAGGCAACAACTTCCATACTTGACAGTACCATACCGCTCAACTGAAAACTCTTGTTCAAATATTTTCTAGGCTTTTATTCAAAGGCTGGATTCTTATTAAATATTCCAAGCTTTTTAGACATCCCTGGGAAATGGAATTCAGGTTTTTAATGAAAGTATGGTACTCCTTTCTTTTCCATGCCAGTCTTTAAAGGAAAAGCCTGGATTCTGTTCCAGGAAAGCCTGGATTCCACAGACCTTTTTCCCGACTCAAGGTGCAAGGGTGTACTTTCATAGTGGTGCTGACACCATGATCATTTTAGCGAATTAAAGGGGAATGGAAAAGGGCGTGAGACAGACTGATCACGTATTAGTACATATATTAAATGCCTCGACACTGCAAATCGAAACAAATTGTATGCTTTTTCTGTTTTCTATTATTCGTGATTTTCTGGATAAAGCAAAAATTGGTATTGGTCAAATTTACAGAAAAATTATAACTACTAATACTATTGAACAGTTTCGAATAAGGTAAACAGCTTTTTCACCTATATTTAGTTCATTTTTCTTTGTTGTTGTCTTTGCTTTGTTTATGTACAACACAACTATTCAAGTTCACAATAACGTTTAGGAAAAAACTAGCGCTAAAATATCAGTAAAGTTTTAAATACTTACAATTTTTTTAGTTCACGCAGGTTACGGAACAATTCCTCTGGTATTGATGATAGATTGTTAGAAACCAATGATCTGCAGATATACGTGAAGTTGAAGCAAGTATTGATTAGTGTCATCGATCAACAAGCATAAAAGGATCGGCAAATTTATTAGGTCTTTGTTTGTGCTTTGTTTTATAATTTAAGACAGAGAATGGGGGGAGCACCTTTGCACTGCTGCATCTTAAAATAACGATCCATTTTGTAATAAACGTTGCGATATAAATTTTCGATATCTTTTTTAGAACGGGTGTCATATTGCAAACACACATAACTGCTTAAACATGTTTCCAAACTTTTGAAGTTTCCGTGCAAGTCATCGAATTCTTTGTCCGTGAGTACCCTGTCTTTTCAAACTACTTTGTAATCGTCTAAACCCTTGAATAGTGCTATCTCTACTTGAAAACGACAATTCTAAACTTTCAGTGATAAAACATTGAGAAAAAAAATCGATTGGATCAAACGTTTATTGGTTGCCAGTTCATAACCATCGTGTTGCATTGTTAGTCCAAATGTTAATCGATAGTTAATCCAAATGTATTTTGACTGAATTTGAAACAATTTCCCGGATCCTAACATCTCCAGTTATCTATTTCTCAATCCACCATAGCACAGGACAAATTGTGTTTTCCTGTAAACGACAACTGTAAAACTTGCATTTAATTGCACTAGAATTTGTACTGTAGATCCTCGATGTTCACTACTCCGAACACTTGCACAATCATTTTGGCAATGTCTTCTATAATTTTTAACTATTGCGCTGAACGACTTCAATTTGGGCCGGAATGCCTGCACATCAACTACTTTTAAAGATATGTGGCCTCTACTGTTTCATAACAAGGGAGTAATCTAATTCAGTTTCTATATTCAGGAAAACCTACATTTTAAAGCATATACAGCTCTTAAAATATATTGCAAGCAATTTACAAAAATATAATTTCAATTGTGCAAGTCACGGAACACTCCTTCAGGCAGAGCTAATATGTTATTGGTAGCCAGTGACCTGCGCAGTTGGTTTTACAAGTGAAAAAAACAAAATCTTTTGATACTTTGCGTATTGTATGTTATTTAGTAAGTTTACCAACAACCCTTGTGTACAGTATTAATACACTGCGAGGCAAGCTCAAACAGTGTTACGTAAAAGATATGTACATTTTTTTTCATAAAAGACGCATTTTCCAATTACCATAATGCTGCAAATCACAGTCAGCCAGTGTCTAACATCAATAACCAACGCCGACTAGATTGTCCTCTGCATATAAGAGGTAAGGTAACAGTAGCACTTCACTTAACTTTGCCTCTAGTTGATTGTCACTTTATCATTTTGTGCACGCGTAAATTTTTGCTTTCAAACTTAAAAGTTAATGTTAAGGAATACATCCCATTGTCCCAGTGAAAAATAACAATCTCATTTGCAGATAGATTATTTAATACGACTTAGTATTTGGTTGATCCTTTTAAAACCCCTCTATGGATAAAGCAGTTAAGTGACATGCTGTTCTGAAGAAAATTGGTCATGCACGGAATAGGTCATATCCAATAAACGTTTTGCATTATGATGTCAAGTGACTTGACAACCAAAATTGGTGGCCACACATACAAAAATTCGGGATCATGGTGGAACTTTTTGAATTTGAGGGAGAACACATAAAGAAATATTGTTATGCTAAAGACACGAAATGGACCGAAAAACTAGAAATCTTTAAATTGTTCAGCGCCAGAAAAAAACAATAGGTCTATTGCAACATAGGGGATCATACTAGATGTGGAAAAGGTCTCGTAAAGTCGAACAAAAAAATATATAATCTGAGTATAAAGTGAGAAGAACTCCGATTTTTCAACAAAAATATTTTAATCAGTTTGAACTGAAACCTGGCATTGTAAAAGTGGTTTCTTTAATTTAATCTTTGGTAATAAATTCAACAACAAACTTGCTAAGTACTTACAGAAATGTCAGCTTGCCAAGATTGTCAAAGGTTCCATTTCTGACTTCCTTAAGTTTATTATATCCAAGATTCCTGTGTTGATAATCATCCACTTATATTTGTCAGTTAAATGTTAACGGGACGTAGTTATCTAGCTTGAAAATTCCCATAAGCGGAAAATCACTCTCTTACACACTCAAAACTAGTACTAAAAACTAAGAATTAAATACATTCACACCAATAAAAACTAACGCTTAAATGCATTCACACTAATAGAAACGTATTCCAGTTATTAAAATAATACAATTAATAATAATAATGATAATAATGCAATTTATAGAGCGCCTACTCTAGGTGCTCTAGGCGCTTTACGGGACCTAAGGATTAATAAAATTAATGCACTAAAGCATTTATCAGAAGCTACAGTTCAAAACATGATGAGGTTAATAGAAGCCAATTACAATCAACCACGAGGCGCAAAAATGATCGCGGTAAAACGTGTTCAAAATGCAAATTCATGCTATCTAAATCTACGTCAGATGGAAACTTATTTCACTGTCTTATTCATGTGACAGAAGATTTAGATTACATGTATCTGCACTATACTCATTTTAGAACTTTGGACTAACTCCAAGGTGTCTATGTGGACAATCAACCATTAGCATATTATTACTAAAACATCTATCTATCTATCTATCTATCTATCTATCTATCTATCTATCTATCTATCTATCTATCTATATGTATGTATATTAAGGAGAAACTCTAAAGCATAACCTCTCACGGTGTTTGTTCTATACACGTATGAAATTGTTCTCCTTTGCACTCACGTACTTTCAAACCAATAAAATTACATTAATATCAAGTCCTTGAAGAGTTTAGTAGCAGACTTTTAAGCAGATTTTTAACTGTTAAAACAGTTAAAACAAAAATAGGGTTTTCTAAATGGCTTCTTATGACTACACATCAATTACAAACAATCAATAACACGGCGGCAAAAAAACGTCAAAAGTACTCCAACATTCACAGTAGTTACGCTTGTGCTTCTG
>JAOEHT020603598.1:0-15836 GCA_025448195.2 Parazoanthus atlanticus | reverse complement strand
AAGAGATCGTTCTTTGGACATGGCACAGTCAAGTATGTTGCAGTTTTTTGGCAGCAATCAGCCGAGGAAACGAAAGGAGGGCGAACGAACCGAGTTAAAAACTGAACAGGATCGGCTTTATGACAGTAAGAAGCGTGTTCGAACCTATCAAAAATCATGGGAGGAAACATATCCTTGGCTAAGCCATGATCCTGAAAACAACATCATGATCTGCAAACTGTGCAGAAAGCACAACCCAACGAGGGGCAAAGGACAAAATGTCTTTAAATCAGGTACAGCCAATTTCAAAAAAGATTCCGTCAAACAACATGCCGAGAGCGAGGCCCATCAACAGGCTGCCGAGATGGAGAAAGCCGAAGTTGCAAAGCCTGGTACTATGCCAGCGGAAAAAGTCCAGCTGAAGATGCAGGAGGCAGAACGTAATCGGGTCTCCAACATTTTCAGGTACAGCTCTTCATTTCTGTTTTTGAGTCTCGAAAATGTGATGTTTTTGACTGTGTTCTTTAATATTCCTTATCCTACCACACTTCATGCAGTCGTGTTCTAAAATAACACATGCTGTTATATATTATTGGTGTTTCCGAGTCTAAATAAATTTGTGAAATGATGCGTCAAACCAAAATTTACGTTCTCTATTCCACAGCGATAGTTGATGTTGGTGGAATGGAAAGTATATATAGTTTTTCTTCATTTAAAATAATTACGCACCCAGACATCCAAAATTAAGAAAGCATTGATGAGAAATAATCAATTCTGCTCAAGCTGCAAGTTTTATTCACTTTACGATCCATTATAACGCCTCTCTTTTAACTAATTATCCTTCAGATCATGCCATGCTATTGCAAAAAAATCCCGTCCGTTTTCCGACATTGAATGGATGTGCACATTGGATGAAAAAAAGGGGGTTGACATAGGAGAAACTTACCGCAATGATAAACAAGCACAAATATTCATCAAGTTCATTGCTGAAGTGGAAAGAATTAAATTACGGAACGAACTGAGAGACACTAAGTTTGTCTCTCTGATAAGTGATGGAACCACTGATTCATCAATTACCGAAGCTGAGATTGTGTATATCAGGTATTCCAAATGTGGAAAAATCAACTCCCATCTGGTTGGAGTGGAAAATGTGCGGAAAGCAGATGCCGTCTCCATCAAGCGAGCTATTGAGAAACAAGTCGTTAACAACTTGGGTCTCGAAATAGAGGAATTCAACAAGAAGCTGGTCGGTTTTGGCAGTGATGGGGCCAATGTCATGGTTGGGAAAAACAATGGAGTTGCTGCTCTTTTGAAAAGGGAACAGCCCTGCCTGCAGTCAGTCCATTGTATGGCCCACAAACTTGAGCTTGCCTTCAAAGATGCTCTGAAGAATGTCGAATTGTACACTTCATTGAGCAGATTCCTGCTTAGCCTATACCTCTTCTACCATCAATCACCGCTAAATAGGAGCAACCTCAAGGCAACGTTCGAGGCCTTAGACTTGCCTTCTGCCATCCCTAGCCGTACTGGAGGAACACGCTGGCTACCACATCTTGTCAAAGCCCTCCAGAAGGTTATCAGGGGATATCCAGCAATTACGCTGCATTTAAGTCAGATGAGCCAACAGAGTGGATCAGAAGACCAGAAGGCCAAAGCCAGGAATTTCTTAAACATCCTGCGGCGAAGACACATTGTGGTTTTGATTCACCTGATGCTGGATGTTGTTCAGCTGCTTTCGTACATATCGCTTGCAGCACAAGCCAGGGCTGCCTCGATCGGTGATGTTTACCATACCATGCAAGCAGCAACAAAAACTCTCCAAAAGTACAAGACAAGGCCCAGTCCAAAAGAGCGGGAGATGGATGGGAAAAGAGAGTTCCATGGGGAGCGGCTGTCTGGTGCAGGAGATATTTCTAGCACGAAGATGAAGATTTTGGACCAGCTACTTGTAAACATCAACAGACGGTGGCAGGATGCAAATGCAAGAGTGCTTGATGCTGCATCGCTTGCAAGTTTCAAGTTATGGCCCCACAAGGATGACATGGAAGACTTTGGAGAAGAAGATGTTAGTGTTCTAGTCAGCCATTTCAAGCCTGTCCTTCAAAATGCTGGAGTTGATACTGATCAGATTGCAGTGGAGTGGGATCTTTTGAAAGGCGAATTATACAGCCGCTCAACCAAGGTCCAGGAACAGAACTGGGAGACAGTATTCACAGCATACAAGGACACATACCCCAATGTCTTGGCTCTTGTTGACTTGCTGCTCACTCTTCCGGCAAGTTCTGCGGAAGCGGAGAGAGGTTTCAGCCAAATGAAGTTAATCAAGACCAACATTAGGTCCAAGCTGCAGTCAGACAGGGTCACTGACCTGATGACGATTCAGTTGCATGCCCCAGACATGAAAGATTTTGATCCTACAGAAGCTGTGGCCTTATGGTACAATGGCGGGGTGCGTGCTAAGAGGTGCAGCACAGGAAGGGTCGCTACAAGACCAGACTGTACCCCTTGTTCCTCCTCAGACCTGGGCTGTGTCCCAGATGAAGAATTCCTATCTCAATCTGATAGTGACACCGAATCATACACTAGCGAAGCCCCATTAGAGATTGAGGAAATGGAAATGCTGTAAATGAAAAAGTGTGTACTTTTATTTGCAGCATACAATTGCCATTTCCATTTCCTCAGTCTCTAATGACTATAGGGGGCAGCTTCTCTATATATCTTGTCAGGCACAAGAACTTTATTGTTTGACAGATACTTTTTGTTGTAATTATAAGTTTTACATTTGCAACTGCTATATTGGACAAGTATCACGTTAAAATTATAATTGCTTCTTAGTTTACCGACTTGAGTTTCAGTTTCAATTGGTACATATATACTATTGGCAATAGTATTGTCATAAGATACATTGTTACAGGTGGTCACTTATACTTTTACAAAGAGCAAGTAGAAATAATCTTTATTAACAATACATGATTGACACTGATTCACATATACTATGAAGTAAACTATGTTTGATTTGAGCAATAATACCATTAATATTAAAGTAATTTGCACATCTTTAATCAGCTCTCTGTTGAATAATAGTTTCAAATGTCCGTGGCCAGTGAAATTCTCTGCGGACCACCAAACTTCTGCTATTACTGGTCCGGTTGGCCAGTGAGGAAAAAAGTTATGATCGACCTCTGGGTTACCATATGTGACGGCCTGATGTCAACAAAGCGGAAGGTTGGGAGAACAGAAGAGTAACGTGCTAGGAGTAAGCCAATCAGCGCGTCCTATTTTCTCAACGTGACTCTCGTGTTCTCTCAACATTCCCCTTTGTTTACATCAGGCTGTCACATGGTAACCATTTTATATTTCTCAGTTATCTCGCGCAACCTATTTCTTGATCACAGAGCTCGTCAAAATGCGTGATATAAACGAGAAGTATAGAATGGTTACCATGTGACAGCCTGATGACAACAAAGCGGAAGGTTGAGAGAATACGAGAGTCACGTAGTAAAAATAGGACGCGATGATTGGCTTACTCCTAGCACGTGATAAACGTTCTATTGCCTGGTTAAGAAAACTCTCACAAAGA
This sequence comes from Parazoanthus atlanticus, assembly GCA_025448195.2. NCBI lineage: Eukaryota > Metazoa > Cnidaria > Anthozoa > Zoantharia > Parazoanthidae > Parazoanthus > Parazoanthus atlanticus. Next base: position 12,277 of record JAOEHT020603598.1, on the reverse strand, counting down.
CTACTTGATGTCCCTTGTTGGAGTCCTCACCTCCTCCTCACTCTCCGATGAAGGCGGCGACACTTCCCTGACTACCGCGGCCATTCGAGAGGCTCTGGTCGTTCGCTTCCTTGTGTCAAGTTCGTCACACACTGAAAACAGCATCTTAAATCTGTTGGTTGGACCGATGTCGTATCGGTTAGCATCACTGGCATAGCTATGTGTTATACCAGGAGTGCTTTCCATATTTGCCACATTTTCAAGTTCGACCAGTTTGAATAACAAACAGAACGAACAATTCCAGTGGAAATTTTCCAGAATCAACGGACTACCTCTGGAGGTATTCCATTTTCCCGTTCAAATACTAGTTGGAACGGAAAGGCACTTTCCATTTGCACAAGACTTTCATTTTCAACCGAGCGTCATCCATATCACGCAAGACTTACGCAATCTGACTGACCAATCGCGCAAGACTTACGCAATCTGATTGACCAATCTTCCACAAAATGAAAATAGCCGTTCCGTTTGACACGGAAAATTTCAAAATTTGAAACCGGAAAATTTCGCTAAATGAAAAGCGCCTCTGGTCTTCAGTCCTGGTCTGAAGCCGGCACACATAAGAAATGGCTTTCGCCTTTCAAAATCTAATATTCAGATATCACTGCTTCACTGTTCTGAAAATATCAGACCTCATTAATTCTCCCACCCATTCTAAACACGCCCCTGGCTAAATATCTATAAACACCGATATCTCTGTATTTCTGACGAGGACCCTTGCGAGTCGAAAGATCTTAACTCCTACTTCAGCAATAGGCCTTTTGCAACACGTGACTAGCCTCACTGTACTGGACCACATGCGTCCCAACGTGGGTGCAAAAATACATATGATTTATCCTTGAAAAAAGCACAACTTTGAAATTTTATCTTATGTTTTACATGTTCAAGCTGAATGAAGGATATAAATTTATGCCGTTTTCGCACCCACGCTGGGACGCTTGCGGTCCAATATAATGAGGCTAGTCACGTGTTGCAAAGGGCCTGTCTAGCTTCGAAATTGTTGATAAGAACTTAAAATATTAAATAAGCCCCTACAGTGATGTCTAGACAATGCGTAGGATACAACATAAAGAGCAAAGCTTGCAGAGGAGTAAAGAACGACTACAGCACACCACAAAACTCTGAAAATGTTCAGAGATATTTTTCTTGATAATGACTAACGTATCTCAAACCAGGGACAATGAGCTGTGCATGAGAGAATAAAAGACTACTGACTCAGTTGTTCAGGGATTAGATGGTGCTACCAGAGGAAAAATCGTCATCCAGTGGATAAGTGTTAACAACTTAGGCCATTTTATCCACTGGATAATAATTTATCGGCTGGAAAGCCCTATCCACTCTTTGAATAATCGGGCCACAAGGGCATTTGTAATATCAGTAAAAAGTGCAAAAACTACCTTAAGTTACCAGTAATCACAAAATCAAAATAATGTGCTACAATCAGTACACGTATTAGCATTCGGTGGCGGGAAGTAAATAGTACTTAAATTGAATTCGCTTTGACTGGTAAATGTCCCTCAGACAAGCAAGAATTGGTAAACAACAAACCAGTTACAGTGTTTTACGCATGCTCTGATTAGTAGTAGCAATATTGCCTTTGCAAGTTCATTTTGAATTCCTTTGCACAATTAATAATTAACAAAACACACGCAGGAATGAGCTTCATCCCTCGGGATTCACTCGGGAGTTTAAACAATGAGGAGGACAATGTCAACGGAGCAAAACAATAGACTTAATTACAGAATACAACAGCAGCAAGCAAGAATATACCAAGCTGCTACTGGTCACCTTTTCGTTCTGCCCCCGCCCTCAGGAATAGAACGGGAACAGCTCAGTTTTGGGGTTCTGTGGTCAACGTAAACGTCGGAATAGACATCGCTGTATTATTCGTTTGGCCGCAAAACTACGGCTTCTGATTTCTTCCTTTAACACACCATCACACAGAACAATATCTAACTGAATGAGTGACGAGTTCTAACTATTAGCCTATTCATTAATACCACTTAACAAAAGATTAGACTTCGTTTAAATATTCAGGCCTTCATAAACACGAGGTTCCGGTATAAAAAGAGCGGCCCGCGGGCTTCACAAGTTCAGTTGACATTCAGCCTTTGTGGAGTGAACATCTCCGATTCTTCGCTTCATTGATTTCTTACTTGTTGCTTACAGCTCGAAGTTCAAAATCAAATAGATTATCTCAATTTGGAGCTGTCAATGTGGCCTAAAGTTATAAAACACTGCTAGCAGTCATCACCCACCTACTACCCTTGTGCTACTTATTTATTTCTTACAATATGAAGTTCCAGTCTCAAAAATTTAACATTTTGGAAGGAGAGGACATACACAAGCCAAGTTTGTTGTGGTTGCAAAATTTCGATTTTAGATTTGGAACTTCAAGGTGTGAAAAGAGGAGGGGCTTAGCATTTTATACCAGAACCTCTTGTTTAAGATAAATGTTACAAGCCACCTTCACAGTCATGCGCATAACAAGGTCTGGGTTTCAGCTGGCAGACCACACGATTTGTAAACATGGGGGATTTCGTGAAGAAGGTCAAAAGATCGATAATTTCTGAAAGAAGATAAACGACAAAACTACTTCAAAAATGTTACAGAATACTGTAAACAGGAGTTATGGCCACCAGCAAAACCCTCACTTTGCTCTGCGCACGACTAAGAGAGTGGCTTATATATAGGAAGAAAAGGATATGCGAGGATACTGATGAACCGGAAAAGATAACGAAAAAGGTAATGCTTTCTTTAGATATTCATGAAGATAAGACCAAAGAAAAGTCTAAGTACTGGTAAAATTGAAACAAGTGAGTCTGTTGCGACAAAATTCCAACTGATTTGTGAAGACAACCGCTAACACAGGCTAGTGTCCACAAGGACACTATAGTTAGACAAATATAACAAGAGCAATCTTTCTCTCTTCTCTTCTCTTTCTGTTTTTTTTTCTTTTACATTAAAACCTACGTCAGTAACGAGCGCATTCACCGGCCCAATTACACTTCAGAAACTTTTCAAAACTGCGACTATCATACAAATTTCATACAAATTCCCCCAATGTGATTTCTGCATTCATTTCGACCTTGAACTGTCAACTGTTGAATATGCTCACGAAAACACAACATCTACAACTACTGGTTACTGAGATTTGTAGTTAAGTTTTTGTAGGAATTAATAACGTAAAAACGGATATTAAAACTTTGTCTTGTCACCATTTGTATGAAGCATAAGTTATGGAGCAGTATGAAGAGTTTTCATTTGAGTGGCCATACTTTGAGTTTTCGTCTGCTGGTTCATGTTTGTTACATGCAAGCTCATGCCGACAAAGCTTTTACAAATATAAAAAGGTTCAGAATTAGAAACTATTGCCCAATTAGACTATGCTCATTAAGATCTTTCACTTGAATGATCAACTTCGAGTTTTCGTCCACTGGTTCAGAATTACAATTTAATATCAGCATTAATATGTACTCATCAAGAGCTTCATTTGAATGATCAAATCGGGATTTTTCCTCTTGTACAAAACTACAGACTGGGCAGTACACCATCAAAGTTTTCCTGTCACGAGCTTTCAACAGTCCAGTTTCGTATTTCCAGCTACCGCTGACTGCAATAACCACAGACTCATTTCTACAGTGTTAGCCTCGACTTGGTGTTGAATATACATAAGCCTCCCACAAAACACAGAGTTGTCATATCTACATTGGTATTTATGAATACTTAACACCAAATCGAGGCTAATGCTGTAAAAACAAGTCTGCAGTCATTGTAATCAGCGGCAACTACGAATACGATTCATTGGCCACAATTTGGGTTTACGTTGTTGAATTTTACTTAATAAAAGTGTATTTTAACCAGCTGATGAAAACCCACAACATGACCATTCATTTTGTATCAGTTGAAGAAGTCTTTGATGTAACTTGTTTCCTAAAAACGCCCTAACCTTTGAAGCAGCTGACCACATAAAATGCAAAATTTCGTCTCTGTTAATTCAGCAGAAAATGGTTTAAGATATGTTCCTATCTAAGATTGGCTAATTACTATAAACAGATTCTTCATTACAAAAGCTTCTCTTACCGCAAGCTTCTATTTCATTTCGTACAAATTCATTTACATAATAAAATTCGGTGATTAGAATTAGAGGCTAAATAAAAACAAAATAAAAGGATATAGTGTGTTTTCAATTAAAATGGACATTTTGTCTGTATGAAAAATAAATTTGTATTTATAATATAAGCCTACTTGAGTACATTCTGAACACTCAAGTAAATTTCAGTTTCCTGCAAAATTAAAAAAACTGTATGAGTGCAAGACTAACCAATAAAATACAATAATATTGATTATATACATTAACAGTATCAATGAATATATGAATAAATTATATCCATTTTGAAATCACTGGTGATTCCTGCATTCGGATTGGTACCCAATAGCAGTGATTACAGAATTAATTGCACTGTTTTGAGTCTGTAATCGCACTGTTTTGAACAACCAATAGCAAAGCAGAAAAAGCTGAAACAGCCAATCGATTTAAATGTTAACTAAAAAGCATCATCTTTTGCTTGTAAAAAAAGCGATTTCAAAATGGATATAATTTAAAAATTGATACTTGAACATCGTGTCGTGCAATTTTGCTCTGAAATCATACTTGTGACTTCAAAACGATCTCGCACTGCGCGCTCGTTCGATTTTGAAATCACGCGTATGATTCAGACCAAACTGCACTCTACTCAGTTCAACTACCAATATAAATGAATAAAGATTTACAGTCAACGGAAGTGACGGGGAATCGTTTTCAGAAGATTTTCTTTGTTGACTTCAAAGCTGCAGACGTGATTTTCAAAAATTTGCTTTCAAAAGTCGGTTGAATTTTCTTAAGCCGTTAACTGCTACGTTTACAACTAAAATCGGCTAGGGCACAAAATAACAACTAAAGATATTTTTGAATTTTTAGATTGTCTTCGCAAAGAAAGTGTGCAAAAAAGCGATAGTTGAATAATGTTTCTAACGTACGTTCTGTGCAGAGCAAAACAAAATATATCAATGACAAAAATACCAGGAGCAAATAAAATATATCAATGAGAGAAATACTGGAGTAATTAAATAAATCCTAATCGAGCTAGTGGACAAATAAACTTCGAAAAAAAATGACCGGCAATTTCTATCCGAATGAATCAATTGATTGCGTTGAGACGAAGATTTGTCTAAATTGCCGCCAAAATCTTCAAACTATGACAAGAATATTCTAAAAGTCGGTTTCCGCGCTATGCCCGTAGACTGAAGTACCTTGGTATTTAGAAGATTTTAATCCACTAATTGGGGGCACTCGAAATAAATGTCAAATAACAATAAAGTTGAAAGCAAAGTGGTTCCAATCCACAGATGGAAAGAGACACACTAGTTGACTACCGTATTTACTCGAAGAAGCGCCGCGGCGCTTATTTAATTTTTTGTGTCTCCGGTGCGGCGCTTATTCGAGGGCGGCGCTTATTTAAAAGTCTCATACCACAAAGACAAAACATTTTGATTGTACAATTTCATTTACTTCATGAGTATTTTTCATGGCTTACCGATTTGAAGCTAGCCTAAATTTTGGCTTTCATAACAGGCTTGTCGATACTTTTCGGAAGGTTTTCAACAACTCTTCACTCGATGTCAATCCTCACTGTTGCTGAAAGTTCACAAGATCTAACACAGGATGCACTTTATCTTAGTCTGTGCATTTAAAAGTAGTTCAGTTGCCCTCAGGCACTTTTACTAACATTACAGTGTATTTTTATTATTTTATGGAAATACTCGAATAAGTGCTGCACCGGAGCTGCAGCGCTTATTTGAGGGCAGCACTTATTAACTTTTTCACTCCATGTGCGGTGCTTAATCGAGGGCGGCGCTTATTTGGGGGCGGTGCTTATTCGAGTAAATACGGTAATTTGGAACTACTTGTCTCAAAGCCCATTCCTGGTGTCTGCAGTTGATGAAAATTGATTATCGGAAATCAGTTAATCAGTTTCATCAACTGTGGATATACTGGGCTCTGTTAGTAAAACAAAATCAAGTGTGCTTTCCCTGAGCCTGCCTCACTACTTTTCACTGTGAAGAGGGAGAGGAGAGGGGGGGGGGGGGGGGGAATCAATGGATCTGCAAAATTACATTAATTTTTCTTAAATCCAAATCCACAATTATCTAAATGCAAATTAGATCTACTGATCTACTATATTTTGATATTTGTTGTCCGAAATTTGGTCCAAAAAATCAGTCCATAAATCTGGGGAAAAGATACCCAAACAGATTTATAGGAAAAAAATCTACTGATCTGCAAACCCTTTCTTCCATGCTGCCACTGTGTTATTGTTCATTTCTGGTTTTTGTTTACTATCTAGACTTAGAAACTGAAATCTTAAGTTTGTAAATTTGTACATGTATATGTGATGCAGTGCTGTTTTCTGTTTCTTTACAGTTCTTATACCGAGCTGACCTCATTGAACTTTGCCCTTCACATGCTATTCTGCATCCTTCCACTGCTATGGCTTGTGGGTGTGCTGCCGCCCTTGGATGCACTCTTTGCTTGGGCAGTGGAACAGGGACTTGTGCTTGTGCTGGGTGGTTCACCAATGGCCTCAGATTTCAGGTAGGGTATACCCTCCAGGGGATACTCACCTACATTTAAGGGTGGCACACACCTGTATGCAGGGGTTTCAAAACCAGACGCCGCACTTGCGACGGCTATTTTTCGCCAATATAGGTATAAAAAAACAAATAAGTCGACTAATCCAACAGTTGTCTTATTCGTTTGTCCATCACCTCAGTTCTTCACAAATATCACTTCACATATAAATGAAACATGGCGTTCCCCCAGACCTCCCTAGAAGGCTCGGGCCTGTGGCCCTTGAATTTCCTACACCTACATTTTATTTTCCCACTCCTACTTCAAATCTTTTTGAAACACCTGGTATGGTCAATTAAGGGGAATACCCCCTACCCCCCTCCCCCTGCAGGTATACCAATGCACTTGATTTAGATTTTACCCAGGTTTTCTTATTTAACTATAAATTAACATATTTTGTTTGTTCTATCAGCCAGCAAACAATAATGATAATAAGACTTCATAATTTTTTTGGATGCAGCTGGATATGGGTGAATATCACCAGGGAAGGACTCTATAAAAGTGATGACCAACAGTAATGATTTCAAATAAAAACTGATGAGTGTTGACTTATGGTATATTTGACAATCAACGATTATTTATAACATGTACCTACCTTTTTTGGACTTGTTAGTTATAGCTATAATTGTTTTATATAGTCCTTGTATATCTTACGATTGTAATATTTTACCTTAAATTTTTGTAATTCACATTCGTATTTTGAACAAGTTTCCAGCTCCTGGACAAAATGTGGTTAAATATATTGTTGTATTGTATTGTATTGTACATATATTGTAAATATTGAAACGTGCAAATGACTATTTTGGGTTTGAAATTCACAATTTTTTGCAGTTGACAACTTCATCTGGTTTTTTTGTTGCTGAATTGAAAAAATATAATTTCTGTTTTGGCCAAGAGAGCATGTCAAATGACTTGACAAATTTAATTTTGGGTCCACAAGATCTATGAATTACAGCAAATGTTTGGGATCACAAATTATAGCAAATGCATATATCTCCTTGAACTTCATGGATTGTCTGCCTGTGGTTTTACAGTTGTCAAGTGAACATTGTCAATAAAAAATTTATAGTGATCAAATAGGCAACTGTTGGACTTGAACACAAAGTACTTTCTGACTTAGCACAGAACTTGATGAATTCTTGATTTGAAGAGATTTTGTTTCTACTGGTTGAACATGCTGTTACAGCTCTTTGCTTTCTTTAATTCATGTAATCATGCTTCGTGTGTGTTTCATATTGCTGACTTTTGACACCTGTCTGTCCAATTGGAAAGCATAATTTAATGCATCAATTTGACAGTTTGATTAATTATCAAGAAATTGTTTTCTTAAACCATTGTTATAGAACAGCTGTTTGTTTCAGCATTGTTTTCTGTGAGTGTTAGACAACTTTTCAGTAAGGTAAAACAGCTCACAGAAAAAGCTGTTAATATTAAAAGGAATGACTTATTAATTATAACATAACATTTATTATTTGACATATATCTGTTAGTAAATTTGATTCTTGTATACCCTGATCCTAGGTTGTTAGTGATGATGCTGTTGTCCAGTGTTGTGGTTGTCATGGTAACTTTTATCCCAAGCTACATGGCACTCATGGTACTAGCTGCAGCATTTGGCTACATTTTGAGTACTGATATTTTTGGCCTGGCAGTACAGCTTCGAAACCACTTTGGGCGATTAACACAGCTAGGAGCAACTGAGTGGGGAGTGAAGGAATGCATAATTCACCTCATCATGCTGTCCCTGGCTTCTTCCCTGATGGCTGTGGGGTACCACTATTCTAGCAGTCCTGGTACCAGTTTGGCAGCAAACTTTGACACATTTGGTTTTGTGTTTGTTGGCTTTGTGGTTGTGTTGAAGGTTCTGGGCGATGTCCAAGGAGTTTATGTGTTGTTTGGGCTTTTTAGGAACCCGCTTTACCCCACAAGCATTCATTCAACCGGTCCATTCCTCAACAGCAAAAGACGTCTTGCTGTCATTTCCATGGTGTTCCACATTCTACTGAGATATGGTATGTGTTTAGTATTTCTAAAATACCCGAGTGTTTGTCCCCAGAAGGAATAAAATTACATACAATTTATTACAGTAAAATGTTACTATTAGCTTTTTCTTCTGGACAGTAGGTGCTTCAGCCAAAACCTCCAAACTTCAAATTATTTGTTTTGTAATTCTTAGTAAGATGCAAGTGGCAGTTATATATACACATGCTGCTTGCATGAGGGCACCCTGTCTGAGTGAGTGACTAACCCTTGATAAACCTCCAATTCCTACTCTACCTGTTCCAACTCCTACTAGTTTATCTTTTTGAAATCCCTGGTTGTACTGATTTATACTGTTTATTGCATTTCATGTTGTGTATATCAGTTGCACCACTTCTCATGGTGACGTTCTTGGGGCTCTATCTTCATCCAGAGCAGCTCAGTGTTGGAAGTTTTGCTGTTGCCATAGGGACGATACGAGCATCCAGACAGGTGCTGACTCAAGCGTCAAAACCTAATAATTTATTGTTTAATTAAGTACTTTTGTTTCCAATGTTAATAAAACTCTTTCATTTGGGGGGAGGAATTGTGAATTCTCACTTTGTATTTTGATTGTGTACATCTGCATTATTAGATTAATAAGGAAACTGTTCTCAAGGGAATTCTCACATGATTTGAAATGGGACAACAAATTCCAACTATGGTGTCTCACTAATCCTCTCCCCTCCTCCCAAGAGGGATGTAGGCTTTCTGTCTTCTTCACCCGGGCAATGTTAGCACAAATTCGTTTGTCAAAAATGCCATTGCTAATTATTTTTGTTTTTCTTGCCCTCAAATTTTAATGTTTTTTTCCTTTAAGAATATTCTTTATCTAGAGAATAATTACTGGGTTGGTTTGCGATTATACTGTGGTTGGGTAACAGGTACATAAACCTTGATGGTGACCTTGTGTCCTTTTGTTTTCCACATTTCGCTTTACACACGAATACATGAATGAATTAAATCTTATTTTTCCTCTGTTGTTGCAGGTGTGGCAGAACACTTTTAACTGCCTCTTAGACATGTCCATTGTTGTGATTATTAACCTGACTCTGTGGGAAATGTGGGGCAGCTTTGGTCTTGGCCTTCAGTTGATGTTGGTGGGTGTCTGTCGTGACAGGATTCAACAGCTTGCAAACAAGTTATCCTTCCTGGTGATACTGACTATCACCTCTTGGACACTTCCTAAGCAGAGACACCCATCAACTGTCCCGGTCCTGGTGTTGTCGATGCTCTTCCTTCCTGTACTTCTTGCTCTAGTGGCATCTGCTGCAGCCTTGTCAGCGCCTCTCCTCCCTCTATTTTGCCTGCCAATCTTCCTGGTTGGCTTTCCACGCCCCCTACGGTCCTGGCCCAGGGTTGGTGCCAACAAAATTTGCAGCTCCGTCGACGCTATTTACTACAAGCAGCTGACTCCCAACCTTGTGTCCCGCCTCAAGGTTGCCATGGCAGCAGGAGCCTTGGGAAACCCCGCCCCTGGAGACCATTATCTTGTGCGTTTCCAAGACCGCATGGTATGGGTTCATGTCCTTGAATGTGGATATAGGTTCTGTAGCCTGGCCGTGAAGGGATTGGAGCTGCAAGAGACATCTTGTCACACAGTAGAGGCAGCCCGTGTGGACGACGTATTTGAAGGGGCATTTGTTCACGAGGATAAATGGCCGATTGTATCGATTAATCCACATCCAGGGAATATTCTGCGTCCCTGTGACGCACTGACTTTGGAGACATACTCTGATGCCAACAACGTTCTCACTGGAATCATAGACCAGCCAGATAACCTTAGGAGAAATTCAGAGAACTTCTTGAAGACACTTGTATGGGTTTTGCTCAACCATTGCAAAGACAAGAACAAAGAACAAGCGCAAAGAAGTTCTGATGCACAAGGAAACAGTGATGCACACTCCCAGGATACAGGTGTGGTGATAGAGAGTACTGGATATGAGCAATTGAAACAACCAGGTGCTCCACGACAACAGGCAATGCCTCCAGACACTAACGAGAAAACCGTGAAGAAAAGTTTGACCAAGCAGTGGAGCCAGGATGATATGGAGCTTGATATTTTAAGCTCTGCTGGAAAACACGAGAGCTTAAAGGACTCTTCAGTGAGGAGAAGCGACTCTCTGCCCAGTTTTTCAGGCAGTATTTGGTCGCAGGATAGCTTCAAGTTTGAAGGATTTCCTACAGGGAATGATCGTGAAAAGCTGGAAGAAAGTTTCAACCTCGGAGGCTTGCCTGCAACCAACACTGGTACAAAGGACAATAACGATAACCACGAGGCGTGGATTCTGGGGGGATTTCCTGCCGGAGATGTGGGTAAACCCCCTGTGGTGAATAGTACATTTTCAGGTTTTCCTGCCGCAGATGCGAGAAAACCCTTCCTAAGTCAACCAACACAGAAGCACGACTCATCAAATCTGCAGCTTCTACAAGGAGGTGGGGCTATGAACTTTCCTTCTGAAAACGCAGCTAGACACAATCCTGCCCATTCTAGACCGCCAGAGTTTACATCAAACCACAACCATTGTCTCGATCTACCTTCGCGATGGAAGCAAAGTCCTTTAGAAACTTCTTATGTTAATTCCCTTTGGTCGAAGTTTCCAACATCGTGGTACAAATTCGTGTTGAAGTCGCTGGACGATGCTGAAGAGCTTGCTAACAACGAGCTCCTAACGGGCATGTACCAGCAACTTGTATGCACGTGTTACGCTCTCGTCGATATGCTGGGGTACCCCGGCTCCTCAGCGCTGGAAGCAGGCCCCGGTCACATTTTCAAGACGTACAGTGGACAGATTCCGTGGTCAGTTCACCAGGAATGGCTTAGCAGTGACCTGGAACTCAAAGAACTGGTCATCAAAGCTTACAGGTTGGTTACGTTAATTGATAATTCACGCGTATCATCTTTTTGTGTTGAAAGAATCTCTTGGCTGTTTAATATGGTACACCAAAAATAGGGCTGGTCAGTTTCACTCGTGAAATAAGCACAAACACAAGCACAAAAATAGATATATGAGGTAAAGTAAACGAGTGAGCACAGCTATACAAGAAGCACAAGCACAAGAAAATGAAGACTTTGTTCGTGTGGACACCTGTGAGACTAGTTATTTCAATAGGTACATAAATAAACTTAAAAAAAACGGACATGCTCGTTTTTTGTGCTTCTGCTTACTTCAAGGGTTTTTTGTTTTCGTGTTTCTATGCTTATGCTTAATCACCAATGAAAACCTGCCTGCATGTATCAATTTTGAATTGTACAGAAGACAGCATCTGATTATCAGTAGGATTCCTAAATTGTGTGAAATTCTGCAATTGGTTTCTGCCCCATTAAATCAGAACATTTTTAGGCGAAGCCACCCACTGAGTGAGCACAGTTACTGAATAACGACTAGAAATAAATTTTAACAGTTAAAGAACTCCAACAAAACACGTTAGATAAGGAAAGCAATCACAAACGGAAAGTGAGCAAATCCTAGCAACAAACAAACAAACAAGCGTATGCAAACAAAACGTAACCAAGCAAGGCGCGTGCAACGAAAAATAATGGATATGCAA
>JAOEHT020603487.1:0-15848 GCA_025448195.2 Parazoanthus atlanticus | reverse complement strand
TGTCACTGTCACTCTAAGCTGTCACTGCTACTGTTACTGATATTGTTATTGTCACTTTATGCTGTCACTGTTACTATTACTGATATTGTTACTGTCACTCTATGCTGTCACTGTTACTGCTAATGATATTGTTACTGTCACTCTTTAATGTCACTGCTACTATTACTGATATTGTTACTATCACTCTATGCTGTCACTGTTACTGTTAATGATACTATTTTATCCCAAAATGCAGTCAGCATACCGCCAAATTCACAGTTCAGAAACTGCCTTACTGAAAGTCCACAACCACATATTACTGAATATGAACAAGCAGCTTGCAACTCTTCTAATCCTCTTCTAATCTTCTTGAAACAGCAACTTAAAAAGATTAATCAAACCCCTATAAATGTTGGTAACACATTGGTTAATCCAGTTAAATCAGCTAAGGATCTTGGATGTTGGATTGACGCAAATTCGTCGCTAAAATGTCATATTAACAAGACGTACAGTGCTGCTTATTACCACCTGAGAAACATTCGTCGGATCAGAAAGTTTTTATCCCCTGAAGTAACATCTACACTTGTTCATTTGTTTATAACCAGTAAATTGGATTATTGCAACAGTCTCCTATATGAACTCCCTGAGGCCGACTTGCATAAGCTACAAAGAATCCAGAATGCAGCTGCTCGTCTCATCACTAACTCAAGCCGTTTCAGTCACATCACTCCTGTACTTTACAACCTCCACTGGCTCCCTACAAAGTTCCGTATTCAGTACAAAATCCTACTCATTACTTACAAAGCGCTTCACAACCTGGCACCCAGCTATATCAAAGAGCTGATATCTCTGAAACCGTCAAACCAGTACTCTCTACGATCTAACAATACCTTGCTACTTGCTGTATTGCTGTACCTGCCGACCGTTCCTATAAGACACTTGGAGACAGAGCCTTTTCGTATGCTAGTCCTGCCCTGTGGAACAGTTTTCCAGTTGCAATTAGAAAATTTGAGTCAGTCTTTTCATTTAAATCACACTTGAAAACATTTTTATTCAAGAGGCACTTTGATCCCTAATTTTGAATTTTGACCTTTTAATTTATATTATAGGTTGGATTCTATTAGATTGATTAGATTTTAGATTTTCACACTATAGACTGATTTAGTAGACTTTAGATTAATTGTCATATTGTAAGCAGCGCATCTGAAAATTTTGCTATGTAATTTGCGCTTTATAAATCCATAATTATTAATTATTAAGTGCTGGTATCAACAAGGGCCCTCAGGGTGACAGACCACAACACCGGAATCCTAACCCAACTCTTTTCAAGAAGTGCGTGGGTTGTTTTAAGTACGGTCCGACAAAACGGTGACAGACTAGACCCGCAACGGCTAACACCCTGTCCACGGTGTACGCGAAGATAGTCTCCAAAATAATCAACCCTCGGCAAGGCAGGTGATCGAGTCCAGAATTCTAACCGACTAAGCCAACCGGGTTAACTTCACGCTTAAGCTTTGTTCACGCTTGCGTCGCAAGCGACTGAAGCGGAGATGGAAACGTAAAGGACTTATGTCGAAGTGTGAACCACACGACGAAAGCAAAAACTGAAGCCTCGCTTCGATTCCCAAAGCCATGTTTTTCTGTCAGATTTCTTCATATTGAGGGACTGGAAAAGAGCTTTGTGATTGGTTCATTTTTCCGTTTCCGTCACCGCTTCCGTCATTCTGGTTCACACTTCGACATAAGTGACGGAAGCTCGACGGAAGCAGAAGAGGCGACGGAAGAAAAAGGAACGCTCCGTTCCTTCCGTCTCTGCTTCCGTTTGTGCTTCTGTTTGTGCTTCCGTCTCCATTTTCCTGGTTCACACTAGAACGGAAGGCTTCTTCGGTCTTCGTTGCTGCTTCCGCAGCTAGTGTGAACCGGGCTTAAGAGAACTCTTTGAATCAAATTGATCAAAAGCGTGATTCACCTCAAAGATATTGGAAAAACTACGATCGTATGTGTTCAAGGTCTTTCTGTGAGCATTCACACAGCGATAAGATTGTCTCTAATTTATGTCTATTTAGAACTAATCTGGTTCTAGTTGGGTGTATTAAATTTGTCCGAAAAAGTTGAAACAACGAAGAAAAACTCGACTAACAAAAGTACATTTATACAACAATACCAGTATTATGTACAAACATCTCACAAAATCAATAAAAGAAAAACACAGAAACTGAAACAAAGTAACTTACCAAAAAGCAGGGTCAGAATTTCAATATATATCAAGAAAACATAATTTAAGTTCTTGTATAAAAGAGCACAAACTCAAAGGTTTTAATGATTCATAAATGTCATTCCAAACTTTTGGACCAGAGATTCGAACAAAAAGTTTCCATAAATCTACAAAACATGGCACAGTTGGTACTTACTAAAGATTTAAGTCTGTCAATGTTGAATACTTTTTGAGTAATGTGTATTTGAAAAAGTCGAAAATTAGAGGAAATGTGTGGCTGGCAAAAACTTCCATAGTGAATTTCCACAAACTCGCAAGTGTTTAAACACTCATTTCTCCGAAATATTCGACAAACATTAAGCTTAAGTTCTTTAGTGAGTAGAAATTGTGTCATGTTCTATCGATTTGTAGATTCCTTTCGTTTGAAGCTTGAAGCTCAATATGCTATATTGTGTTAATGAGTCAAGATCACACAATAACGTCATCAAAAACTGCTATATTATGTTAATGAGTCAAGATCACACAATAACGTCATCAAAAACTGCTATAATATGTTAATGAGTCAAGATCACACAATAACGTCATCAAAACTGCTATATTATGTTAATGAGTCAAGACCACACAATAACGTCATCAAAAACTGCTATATTATGTTAATGAGTCAATATCACACAATAACGTCATCAAAAACTGCTATATTATGTTAATGAGTCAAGACCACACAATAACGTCATCAAAAACTGCCATATTATGTTAATGAGTCAAGGTCACATAATAACGTCATCAAAAACTGCCATATTATGTTAATGAGTCAAGATCACACAATAACGTCATCAAAAACTCGTGTTCGTTCCTCAATTTCAAGTAATTAGAAAAATAAAATTCATATGTCCCAAGTACAGTCATGAATCTTAACATTTATTTACAGTGGCGCTTGAAAAGTTAATTTATCAATTTATTTGGGGAAAGTGAATTATAGAGCGAGGCAAAATATATATCTTACTTACTTACAATGCTTTGCAAAATTAATAATATCATTCTTTAAAAGAATACAGATTTCAAGAGCGTAGAGTAGTTTGCGAACAAAGTTTTACTCCCCCACCTGCAGCGATAAACCTGTTTCTTCAATATACGACTTACTCATGCTCTGACGCAGTTTGCAATCAAACTATCTTTCCATTTGTACCTGAAATACTATTCTCTAATTTCTCCAACGTGCAATTGTCACTCATGTGCACGATCACACCCATGGGCTAAGCATTCTTATTAAACTGTCTCTTGTGATCTCCCATCTCGCAGCAGTCGTTTACCTGCATCATCGCATCCCCCAGGTAATTCGGGAGCAAAGTTGTGTCTGTGTGCGGGCCAGTTTATGAGTGAGGTTGTGTCTCAGTACGGGCCAGTTTACGAGCAAGGTACCTATCTTGTCACCGCTGTGTCTGTGTACGGGACAGTTTATGAGTGAGGTTGTGTCTGTGTACGGCCCAGTCTACGAGCAAGGTGCCTCTCTTGTTACCGTTGTGTCTGTGTACGGGCCAGTTTAAGAGCAAGGTGCCTCTCTCGTCACCGTTGTGTCTGTGTACGGGCCAGTTTACGAGCAAGGTATCTTTCTCTTGCAGCTGCTACGCTGTCTTCTGTGTTTCTTTTCGACAGCTTTAATGCCTGACATGAGGTATCTGTGAGAACAGGAACGAGTGGAGGTTACTCGGTTATTTATGTTTGCTACTTGTTTCAGTTGTGGCTTAAACGAGTTGTCTTTGCATTTAAATACCCCAATACTAAATGAATTGTTGGTGGCTGAAATTGTGAAATAAATGTATGAGTGAACGAGTGGTTGAATGAAAGAATGATAACAAAATGTGTATGTAAAAGGAAAGCAGCGTTTTATCTACTCTATACATCGACTGAAGGTTATCCGTCTTTTCAAATTATGGGACCATTTTTCTCCTATTCATAATATATTCCATTTATATTATTATTATTATTATGACGATGATGATGGTGATGATGATGATGATGATAATGATGATGGTGATGATGATGATGCTGCTGCTGATGATGGTGGTCATGACGACGACGACAACGATCAATTGTTTCAGCATTATCTACTGGTAAGCTGGCCAACTGAACGCAGGTTACAGCCCGCAGCCTCAGGCTTCAAGTACTTTTCGCAAAATCCTTGTTGTTTCTAACAGTGCTATTACTGTTGTTGTTATTCTTACTGTGGTTAGTGGTAATTGTTCTGTTGCAAACCTAAAACTTCTTGTGAGTCCGTTGGCTCCTCCCTACCCTCCCCCACCATCTGGGTATTGTACCCCCCAGGAGTTTGCTCCTCGTTGTGTCTCTCAGTCCAACCGGACAGGGTGAATACGTCCACATCATGAAGTCTTGGCAGCAGATCTTTTATCCACTCGTAACGGACCTAAACAGAAAAACCAGCATTGTTAAACCAGATAAACTAGATTGACTACACCAGATAAGTCAGTCTTGTTGGACCCAGTATGGTTATATCAGATAAACTACGACGGTTATACGAGATAAACCAGTCTGGTTACAACTGACAAACCAGTCTGGTTATATCTGGTAAACCAGTATGATTAAGCGTTGTAAGCCAGTATGGTTATACCAGGTAAACCAGTATAAACGGTATGGTAATACTTGATAAACTAATGATTACACCAACAAGACCATTTGATCTAACTCTATTTCATTACATTTGTTATTCAAATTCATATACAAAACTCCAAAATATGTTGGTTGCTGTACATTCATCGAACATCTTGCCTGAATATTCAATTTGAGCTACAGAGTACAGTAAAAACCCGCATATAAGAACCTACACTTCTGAAACCAGCCTGCGATGGGTTATTATTTGTTTGATAGCTAATTACGGCTATTGATAGCTAATGATAGCAAATGATAGTTAATGATGAGTGACGATGGCTAATTATTTCTTCATTTCAGCTTGTAGGTTTTTGTACGCGGGTAACTGATTGTATGTTTAGTTACAGTTATACAAAATAATTTGAAACTATAAACGTTAAAAATTCGACCTACTGGGCAGACGGTTCGCATGTATATCTTGGAAGTCCATACAATATCGTGGTATATTATCCAGTCCAATTTGTCGTCACATCCAAACAGCTGTGCAAGATAACACACAAAGTATCAAACGCTTTGCCACGCGACCCTCGAGGTATTTTCGTCGCTCTAAAGATTGTTTTTAACTGCCGCCGATCCACAACAACAAATTAACGAGTGCTTCTGTGTGTACCGCAACTCACTGACGTTACAATAGAATTGCCTCGTTCGATTGGTTAAGTTCAGTTCCACGGTTGAGTAAGCCATTGTTTCTGAAATGTGATTCAGATTTGCTGTGGTACACACAGAGAGAACCAGATTAACAGACTGCATGTCTGGAGACAAGTGTAACCAATCACGAATCACGGATCTGTAAAAGACCACCACAATGTGTACATACGTGCAGCTTTAATAATAGTAAAAATACTAAGAAATACAATAATAATAATAATAATAATAATAATAATAATAATAATGATAATAATGTATTTATAGTGCCTAAATCTTATAAAACTAATTCAAAGACTCTATATAACTAGATCCATAAGAAAAAATAATATATTTTTGGAGTACAAACAGTACAGTCAATTTTTATAAAGAATCTTAACTTCAACCGGTTGGTCTTTTTAAAAATACTTTGAGTTGTACAGCGTCAACACGTGAAATAAAGATCGTGACCAAATATGGTCGGGTGATGCAGCCGCCGAACTGGAGTCCGAACAGACGCAGACACGTACGGAATGGATTGAAATTTGAATAAAACGCACGAGCAAGCTGCTTGAACACGTATTTCCCAACCCTGTTAGGCCAAGTAAAAAAAATTAGCTGTTTCTCGTCCCCGCCCGCTTCCTTTTTGGCCCGCGTCGCTTCCTTTTTTTTACTATTTGCTATTTTTAATATAAAGCTTTATATTGAGTTTTGTTCAACACTGATACGACGCACTGACATGTCCAAGCTAGACTCGATTTTTTAAACGAGTACTAGTGATCTGCACACTGATGACACGAGGCGTAGTATATTTTTCACAAGACTTTTGATCTCCGACGCGTTTGGTTGTTTTCTACAACTTCATCAGGATGATCCTCTCTGCTTCTACTGCGGTAGTGAAACCAACCTGCAGATTTCTCCTGGCTGTTATGCCCGTGAAAGAAGCGGCAAAACACCCAAGAAGGTATCGAAAGCCTTTGTCCAAAAAGCTGCAGACAAGGAATGAGACTATGCAGTGCACTCTGTTAACAAAACAGAACTTTGTGCACTCTTTCCTATGTTTCGAGTGTTATCTGTAATTTGGGACTAAAGTCAATACATGTACCCGTGTTCATACATAATAAAACGGATACTAGCACGTTTAGCACCATATCATTGGTAAAAGGAACATTCGCACAATTAGAGGCTCAAGCAAAAGTGAACGTAGATTGTACTATTTTTAATTTTTTAAATAAGACCAATTTTATCTGCATAGGAACATACTGTTTATGTTTCTGCCTCATCTGTAGTGGTCATACTGGCCTTGGGTCTGATTGTCTACCGAAAAATAAAAAAATAGTAAAAATAGTAAATAGTAAGAACTGCCCGCCCCCTTTTTAAGAAAAATCCGGAAGAGAAACAACTAATCTCTTTTACTTGGCCTTATTTTGTCTTGTATAAATTAGAAATGTTTTCAACTAAATTACCACTCAGTCTTTCTGCATTCTTTAAAACTTGGCCAAATCTCAAAGCTTAATTACCTTCAAGATATTCATAAACAAACAAAACTTGTGGTCAGACCAAGCAACCAACCTGTTGTTGATTTCGGTTGGCGCTGCCAAAACAGTTTTCAAAAGGTATAATAATTATCTCTTTGCGAAATCATTGTACTTTTGCTTAGTTTAATTAAAAATTGTTTTGCTGATGCGCCACCAATTTGAGATCTATAAATCCCGCTATCAATGCACTCAGAAATGCAGAAAGTTTGTTAACAAACTTGTTACTTGTCATGTGCATTAACATATCACGAGTCAGTAAATTCACAGGTTTTTCAAAGGTAGGTTTTCAAATATTATAAACTTGTCATTGACAAAATCATATTAGAAACTTTAGTTTTGCAAATCTAATGCAAATGCGTGCAAGCGTCCTGATTTTGACCAGGAGAAACTCATCAAAGAAGCGTGTCAGTGATTGACTGTATTACTAAGAGGGACCCCTCAAAACTACCTGGGGACCCTTCAAAGCTTTCAACAAGGGGTCCCAAAGACCCTCCACGATTACTTGCTAATGGGAGCCCTGCTTTGCAGAGTGTGCCCAGAAGGATTCCCTTGATTGAAAATTGTATATTTTTGAATGACTTGTATACTGTATCGGTGTATTATAGTTTTTGTAATTACTACTACACTATGTACATGTAGGTGAAAGAATTCATTGCAAAGAAGCCAATGCAGCTAACACCTGGTGTGAAGGATGTTGTGAGAGTATTGAAGTCTAGAGGCTGTGTCGTGTATCTCATCTCTGGGGGATTCAGTTTGCTGATCGAACCAATAGCATCACAGCTTGGTGTTCCTAAGGAAAATATATTTGCAAATAAACTCATTTTTGATGATAAAGGTAAGTACGCATGTATGTATATGTCTATGTATCTACAGGGATTAAAATAACGGCCGGTCAACGGACAGTGTCTGGCCAGAATGACTATTTGACCGGACAAAACCTTCCATGGCCGGTCATGTTGCTGGTCAGAAATGGGGCATGTCCAAGCAAAATTCATGTTGGCCGGTCATGGTCACGGTCAATTATTTTAAGCCCTGTATTTATTTATGAATGTACATTGTATATGTGTATGTACACGTGTGTGTATATGTACATGTATGTATGTGTCCATGTATGTACTTAATTATGTTATGTATCTATTATGTGTATAATATGCGTGTACATTTGTATGTAAACTATGCAATATGTATACATGTATGTATGTACATACATGTACAGTGTATAAATTATATTATATGTTTATTTAAGGGGGAGCTTACCCTAATATTTTGTTGTGATTGGGGAAATTAGAGGGGAGATTCTAAAAGTGAAAAAGAATTGTTAGAATGCAACAAGTGAGCAAGTGCCATTTCTCAAATAGCACATAAGCTGGTGTTTGTCCACTAAATATTTACTCAAAAAATTACTTTTAAACTTATTTAATATAATCCATAAAAATTAAGATTTCCTTCAAAATCATCGACTTTAAAACAACTTTTTTCCTCCCAAATTAAAATTCTCAAAATATTCAGTTTGTGAATCTTTACACAACCTCTGTTCTGGATCCCTGTGCCAGATTCAAAATTTTAATTCTTCAAATTGAAAGCAAAATAACAGCAGAATATGACATAATTATGTGGAAATAAAGGGAGAAGCCCCCCTTAAACACAGAGTCTTGTAATTATGTACAAAATTAATGCTCTTCCCAAGAGCCGTGCCAATAAACAAAAAATATTATAAAATGTAACAATATTTCTTAACATACTAAATGATATTGATATAAATGTATTCTAAAATATGGTACACACAGCATTTGAGGTAAGAGCCAGGTCTTAGGTTTTTGACCCAACAACTTTCAAAACACGACTCAACAACTGCATCTCGAAGATATTGAGAAAGTCATCTATTTTGGTTTTGGAGGAGTTAATCAGAGAATATTTCAAAGAAACTAACTTGTAAACAGCAATTTGGATGTGTGTGATATTCAATAATACTAAGAAACTAAGCCATGTAAGCAGCAATTTGGTACTGCTACGTTAGACTTGGAGCGAGGTTCATATAAAGTGGGAAGTTGGGCCATTAAACACACAACAGTTACTTGCAGTGCGAAGATGTTCTCAGAACAGCTGGGTTATAGACAAACTTACATCATGTATACAGGAGGGCACCTGACCTATTGAATGCCCTGCCAGACGTTACTGTAATTTTAAAAAGCTGCTTCCTTATCCTTTACAGAATTTACAATAAAATGCTTAAAAGTACTACCGTTTATGATTGAGAAATTATGCTAACCTTGAACTGAATGTTGTTATAAGGATTACAAAATAGTGACTAGTGTTCATTTTTGTGTCTTAAGTTCGGTTTTTTAGCAGGCAATTCAAAATAATGTCAACCTCGATGACAACTGATCTACCTGTATTATTGTAAAGAAATGTTGTGTTGGTTGAGTGAAATAATGTCAGTGCATATATTATGTGAAGAATAAATGTATATTATATTTATATTTTAATTTTCAGTATTTGAAATCAAGAAGAATTACCAGACAGTACAGGAATATACGTGTACATCGATTCTTAAACTTGATAATATACCTACATGCAATTTGTAATTTGTAAAGAATCACTGGGTGTTTGCACATTTATCTCAACAGGTGATTTTGCAGGATTTGATCTAAATCAGCCAACATCAGATTCAGGAGGCAAACCGAAAGTTGTGCAGCTTTTAAAGGATAAATATAGATACAAAAGGTCTGTTCAACTCGTCATATTCATGCATTATTTGAGCAAAACATTTAAGCCCTTCCAAAGATGGTAGGAGGGATTGGACAGGAGTCACTGTTTTGTTGTTTGTCAGCTGCTTGCATGACAGAGATTTAGTATTGTGTTATTTTCTCACCAGCGAAGCTTAAACCCCAAGCTCGGGGTCCGACGTCCTTGGTGTGCATCTCTATAGTTTTGCACCTGTAGTTGAAAACTGTGGTTGGTGGATCTTCTCATCTAAAATCGAGTTCCATTGCAAGCTAAAGAGAATACTGATGTTGTAAATGACCTTTAACTTATGTTTTAAAACTATTTATGTTTTGACCATAGTAAGTTAGTATAATTATATTTTCGATTGTCTTGATGAAACGAAAACGTTAGCATAGAGGAAGGGTATGCTGCACATCCAACCAGGGCATTTTGATGCAGACAATGTTTTATTTTCAAAATGTAACTTAAGGATCGCTGTCTCCAATTACCCCTCCGTGGAGCATAGAACATCAACACACTTGCGCCATCCATTGCCTCAGTTTTTTTTCTTTTACCCTGTGGGTTCCAGAATAGTGCCGGTCTAGTCTAGTCCTGCGGTTTCCTGGGCGGAGTGCCCGATTCGTTTCCATTTTACAGCATCTTCTCTTGTTTTGTTGTCTCCCATTTTAAAGATGGTTCTTCAAAATTTTGTTCAAATGTTCAAGATGGAGTGGACTCTCAAGAATAGTTTGTCATGAAAAAGTGGACGTTTATGTTTTGTGCAGCAACATGTACTGTAGCAGCAAACTACTACAGAGACTGATAACAAGGGGACGTAAGAGGTTCCTGTTCAAACGAGTGAAAGATCGAGACAACCAAACGGCTGTGATGCATGTAGAAGTATTCTTAATAATTACAGTACATGTACAATGCACAAACCTCAGGACCGGACCACGAAGCACAACCAAACATTGAAGGCAGTACATTTAAGTGTATGACTATGAGTAACTTTACTTTCTTTTGCAGTTGCTCTCACCTGACAAAGAACTACTGCTTGAAATGTCTTTTCGACATGGGTGAACCAACACAATAAACGCATCAATTGTTTTTAACGAAATCTGTCATTCACCGATGCAGCTGTGCAACAGATTATGAGGAACTCTATAGTGTCTAACAATTGTTGTTCTGTTCCACAGACTGGTTATGATCGGGGATGGTGCAACAGATATGGAAGCACGTCCTCCCGCTGTAAGTTGATTTTTTTATGGTGGCTCCCACCCGTATTTCGGATGTACTCGTATGTCAGTGCAGATATGCTCCAGTTTTTGGTTACTGATGTTACAACAACAACGTTAACTCAACCAAGGTGGTACTTCCACCGCAACTTTTGTCTCCATGGCAACTTGACAGGACCTCAATTATTCCATGTTGTTTGCATTCAGAGACATTTTACACAAAAGGCGATTGGCGACCCCCATTTTTTATCGTGTTGAAAGTGTTGACACAACAAGGATAACACTTGCGAAATGTTTAAAAAAGCTATTGAAAGTTTTTAGTAGCGTTTACAAAATTACGGTGATGGCAAATTATTTTGTCAGACATTTGAAACTTCCTCAAATGTTTTCTTTGTTATACCAACACGTTTAAGTACCAGACACAGGCGTTATGATGGTTTTAAAACTGATTTAAGTCGATTCTGAGCAATCAGTCACAGGATTAAAAAGTTTTTTTCTTTCACCAAGTAAAGAAACATTGGAACTGAGGGAGGGAGGGACTGGAACATCAGTTTAATGCTAAGCATGAGACAGACGTATTGTTGTACCGGAACAGGTTTTCCAGGATTGTAGACCGAGTCATCTTAATGTTATTCATCAAAATGTTATTCACTGTCTTTTAAAGGAGGTCAATAAGGTATATCCTTCGGCTTGACTTTAAAAGAAAGCGTTCTTCCGGAAAAACTGATGCTATATATTAATTGAGCAAAATTTTGTATCATTTTTCAGGATGCTTTTATCGGATTTGGTGGCAATGTTGTTCGGGAAAAAGTGCAACTTCTTTCTCCGTGGTTTGTAAAAGACTTTCAAGTGTTGCTTGACCAACTGCAGGCGCAGTCTGAAGATGGATCGGGACAGAGCTGACGGACCACGGATGGAGGGTTAACAGTTTACCTCTTTTTACAGTTTTACCACTGAAACCTGGAACATTTAAAAAGAAATACTATTGAAAAATCTATTTTTCCAAATAAGAGAATAATCCAGGCATTGAGTTGATGTCTCTGGGAATACGGGGGCGGGGACAGAAGGAAAATTATCATTGTAATTGTTTCAGAATATACGAGTACTCTCTTTTCTCCCCTGCTGCCGGAGCCTTTCAAGAGTTAGCTGCGTCCACGGTGACGTTCCGGTACAGGGAGGATCCTTTTACTTAATGCCGGCCTTTTACAACCAATTATATATAGCAGAGATTGTAACAATGTCAATACTAAGAATAATACTGAATCGCTTAAAACGCAATAAAATTTCCCAACGCTTTTTCACGTCCAGTATAGAAAACTAAAATGCACAAGGTAATAATTATGCTTACATGAAGCAAAAATGAATAAATACTGAATAATGAAATAAATAGATAGAAAATGACTGGCCTTATGAAGAGGAGAAATCACTCTTAAATTCTCTGAAGTGAAACCCCTAGAATTACCAGTCCCTGCAAAACGGCATTAATTCAGAACGCTAACAAGCCCCAAACTTGTCAAAAATTAACATAATTGTTCAATTGCTATAAACGCCCGGATTTGTAACTGTACTGCATTTAAAACATGGTGTGTTTCATTGACACCAGCATTGAAATTACAACATCGGTACTATTTTTGGAAACCCAAACAACACGCACTTGTAAATTGATTCTAATTAATTAATTAATTTATTTATTTACAATTCATGTAATTTAAAACGATTTGGTCAAAATTCCATACATTCGATGCAAGTATCCTATTTCGCAAGTCCAATACACTATCTTAAAATTGCAACTGCCACTCTGCGTAGGCTTCCAATACGGATAAATCAGAGGAAATAAGGCGTACGCTCCGACATCCCATTAAAATTTAAGAATTAAAACTTTTTCCAAACTTTGGACTGCCTCTGAATATATCACGATAAAATAAAAGAACAGTTTCCACCCTTATTGATCATTTGCTTTTTTCTTCAGTATGAACTGTCAAATTAATGCCTTCCTAATTTGTCGCAAATGTAACTTAAATGCGCCAGTGTACATTCCAGTGAATGACAATACACGCTTATTTCTATAAGCATCGGCAAATTTTTGACGAGCCTCGTTGTTGCTTAACTTTTTCGTGATTTTAACCTAAAGTGGTGCTTAGGTGGGTCAAAAGCCAAACGGAGAATAGACTATTTCTATGATCATCAGTGAATATCCTGGACAGTTTCTGCTTATTTCTTGATTCAAAAATCTGGTAAAGAAACGAATAAACCAAGGCATGACCACTGATCTTCCCCTCAAGGCATGGAGAACCCCACCATCCCACATATATCAACTTCTACTTTTACTTTTGTACTTGTATGGTAAGAGAATAAAAAGGAAATGATATCTGCGATCGTGTGGTTTGGGGTGGTACTTGCATGGTTCTCATTTTTTCGGTAAATCTGAGGCTGTGGTGCTTACAAACGTGGTGCTTATGAAAAGGAAAGCGTGTAATGTTACAACTGTATATCCAGTCAACCAAGTCTGTCTTCACAAATCAGTCCTAGTTGCTTTATGGCTATTTTTTTCAGTGCACGGCGATCAGGTTTCGCTGATCTTGTCAAGGGAAATTTTGTAAGAAAAATTGTGTATCCTGGTTTGTAAGACAAGCCATCGGCGTTCGGAGGCCACTCTTGGTCGTACCATTTCTCCATCTCGGCTTTCTTGGTTTCTCTATCCACGTCTTCTGTGAGGATGACACATGCGCAGATTTCTTCATACAACCGCTGATCAGGGACTCCAATCACCACATTTTTGGCTACCAGTGGATGCTCTGCCAATATTCTCTCGTACGAGGCCGGGTAACAAGTATCCGTTCCTCTGTTGATGGCATCTCCTTTCCTACCAAAGATCTTTACCCTTCCTTTTTCATCCATTACCCCCATATCGGATGTGTGGTACCACCCCGTACGGGATATCGTGCGAGAGGTTAACTCTGGATTAGAAATGTATTCCAGGAATATCATGGGTCCACGGAAACATATTTCACCGGCACAGCCCACGGAAAGTACGCAATCTTCGTCGTCCACGACCTTTACCTCCACACCAGGGTCAACATCCAGCCAGCCGTAAGTCTCGGAATTAAGGCCGTCTCTCTCAAACTTCTGATGCAGGACCATACAAAGTGTCTCCGTCAAGCCGTAGGCCACGCCCAATCTGAGGTTGGGGAGAACTTTCAACACGTTCCTGGTAAGTTCTTCAGGAACACACTGGCCACCGGTCATTGATACTCGGAGAAAGCCGAGGTCATGCTTCTTAAGTAATGATTTGGAAGTCGTAATGTCGTAAAGGAGATAAGGAAATAAAGCAGCACCACAACATTGCTCCTTCGAAAGAACGCTTAAGGTAAAATCGGTCGACCGGTCACGGACTGTGAAGACAGATGGAATGTTGACTGACGTGACTCCAAGGGCGGGCAAGGCGAAACCCGCAGCTGTACCTGTCGCCGAGGAGAACGGAAGATCGTTAAAATGGCGATAATGCTCGTCGTTCTTGACAAGGGAGGTTGACGCTATTATTTGTGCCGACAGAACCACTGCCTGATTGGTAAACTGGCAGGCTTTGGGTTCTCCTGTACTACCAGAGGTGCAGATCGCCATGGCGGGGTCATCAAACTGTACCTTTGTCTGGTGTTCTCGTAGCGTAACTAGATCCAAGGAGCCACCGTGACGGAGTAGCTCGTCGAACGAGTGAACACAATCATTAGGGTGGACCCACTTCGCTCGTGCACCAATCGACACAACAACTTTAAGGAGCGGAGAAGCAGTATCTGACGAATTGCATTTGAGGAGTTTGACAACTGCATCTACGGATGGTTTCCTCTTTTCTTCGTCTTCATCCAAGTAGCAAACCAGTGCGGCGCACTTTAACTGCGTCATAGCGTCAACCAGATCGTCCGAGGTGAGCCCTTGTGGTAGAAGGATAATGTTGGCTCCGAGACTGTTAAGTGCCATGAAGCTCACTGCTATCTCCAAGTTGTTGGGTGACACCAGACAAACTCTATCACCCCGCCTCAGCCCCTTGTCCAATAAAGCAGCCGCCAAGGCCTGAAACTTGGTATTGTACTCACCAAAAGTCATGCTGTGCCTTCGACGTGTCTCATCGTAGAGAACAATGGCCTCTCTCTCGGGATGTTCTTCTGCTCGAAGATTTTTAGCAGCTGAGACAAGGTTCGATTTTCCAGGGGCTCTTGAAGAGGTCGGTGGAAATAACTCTTCCGTTCCATTGTCTTTCGCATCTAGTGAATTCAAACGTAAAATTAGAACAACAGGCCCCGTAGCCAATAACCGCTGTGGGGAGGGTGGGGCAAGTCCGCCGTTTAATTATTTAGTCGAACTGATCGGATCTTCACTATCATTAATTGGGTGCATGTGTGTGTGTGCATGTGTGTGTGTGTGTGTGTCGATGGCGTGTAGGTGTAGTTAATACTGTTTTAATGAATTAGAAACTAACTCAAGGAATTTGAATTTGACAAAACAAAGGTGACTCTGAAGGGAATCAACTTTTCGTGAAGTTTTTAGCTTGTTCGTTTATTAGGTAAATCCGGTTAGGTTTCGGATTTAGTCATTCATGAAGAAAGATTTATCCCTTTTTTCATAGTTCCAGAATGGAATGGGAGTTGATCATTATTTATTTTGATCACCAAGGAATTGATTCTCCTGGCTTATAACGGTCCGATATTTATACAAGGTTTGTGATTTTAAGGCCAGGCTACACCTAAGATAATATATGAAAAAAAGAATGTTTTTTTAATTTCTGTAGGAGGGAGGGGAGTACCTAAAAAGTCCAACATCTCTACAAAGAAAAGCAGGAGGACTGGTCACGGTGTGTATGTGTCACGTGCTATGACAGGTGATCATGTGACA